>JTDE01021458.1:15945-45724 GCA_014338405.1 Paragonimus skrjabini miyazakii | reverse complement strand
GTTCAGCGCATAGCTGTAACCGGTCGATGTGGTACTATCCCAAACCTGTCACTTAGGTGAGATTCTGGAAAAATGGAATCGAGTAGCCTCAAGTCAGGCCTGGCTCTGCCAGCACAGCTGCATGATTTGTCAAGTTTTACTTCGAGCTGGCTTTCGAAGAGCCTGCCAAGCGGATGGCACAAGGTCGGCTGTTAACAAGAGTCCAATTTACTAATGCGGCTACGGTCGTCCAGCTGAAGACTATACCTACTCCAGCCTGACGGGTAACGGTGTCTGTGGAGTCAGCCGAAGTGTATAACCAGTATCAGATAGACAATGCGGGTGGTATATGTTTCATGCGGTGACTAATGTCTTGGATTCTGGTCCCTGAAACACAACAGACATCGACATTTAACGACTGCAGCGTTTGGTCTGCTGACCTATCTGTTTTAGAGTGTTAACGTTGAAGGCACCTATATTAACTCACATTCTAGATCTAAGCAGGGGACGAGGAAGGTCTGAAACTGAATGGCAAGAGGTAGGACTCACTGACACAGTGTTACTATCGGAGAGGGGTTAGCAGTAACATGTTATTCCACCATGCTGTATGCAGGTGACCCGCTTCACACTACGGGACGGCGGATGCAGTATGCAATTATTGGTTTTGTGAGGATTCACGGTTGTATGTGGGATGAGATACCGCCAGGACGTCCAGACCTAGACAAGAGAACGATTAGGGTTCTCAAGCAAAGCGTGTGGCTCAAAAGTCTGTACCGCAAGGCAGCAGGTGGGTGGCAGTGTACCAAAACTCGTACTTTTTCCAGGAGAAGATGCCAACCTTCTTCTAAGCCCCAATCTAGAGGACCAGGAGACTGTGGTTTGTCAGACCTCTACCTATTGGCCTGTCTGGTATGAGTGACTCTGTCGGTGCGGTAACCACACCGTCAAGTTTAGCCCAATAGGTGATGGAGAGGCGCAAGCCGTCACACCGCATCGAGATCCAGTCTCAATGGCTGATCAAACTGGTTGATACACGAATCGAATAAGGTTCAACCATTCAAGGTACTAGGCGCACCTTCGGAACCTGTTGGAGCCAGTGAGTCGTACGCTTTACCCGGGACTTGTGTATGACTAACTGAGACTGAGGATGTTCATACTTCATATGCACGGCACGCCGTGCGGGATTCAGTGTGTTCCTGTTGGAGCATATAAGGTTCCTTTCGTAGTGGAGCGGCATGCATCAAGCGGTGGTTCCTTTAAGGGGACCGTGTGACCCTTTGCAGAAGACATGACTGACAATCGCGAATCCACCACACTCTGGAAGTGCTACGGTTCACTATCCGCAACTGCTTATGAGAGAGGTCGTTCCGCAATCGGAAGCTTGGATATACGCTCGGAAGCGCTGAACTAGCCAACCTGGTTACTCGTGGTCGGATGTCAGTTAGGCAGATAGTGTCGAAAGCTTTTTACTTTCCAATGGTTATTTTATATTTTAATTTGAACATCATCCACAATTGATCGCAGCTGTCGCATTCCCATAGACTATCCAGTCGGCCCCTCTCGAAAAAAAGCACTAGACTCGAGTTTCGCTCTCATTAGAGCTCGTCAGTTGTGCACATCGTCGCCACTGCCGGGACTTGAACCACGGACACGCTGTTCATGAGGCGACCGTGTTTACCACTGCGCCACTGAATGCGACAGCTGCGATCAATTGTGGATGATGTTCAAATTGAAACAAACCAAATCCCCGACTACTCATCGGTTATTTTATAGATAAGAAACAGCAATGAAATGAAGAAACATAAGTGTTCCCAAAGCCTCGGCTCAACTTGTGGCCCGCTTCATATAACGCGTGATATACCTAAACAACTTATTTTATTCAAGTGCTTCTTAGAAGAAAAGCCGATGTTACGCCAGAGTGCCATCTATATTGGTCACTGCTCGGACGTGCCAATTTGTTCAAGCTGCCGACGCCCATTGGCTGTAATCCTTTGCGAATTACTGATTGTCAAACGAGTTCTTTCGTTCAGTCCTTACACTTGCACAGACTTAGATGGTTAGGTCATTTACTAAGAATGCCAGCTAGTCGTCTGCCACACCGAGCACTGTTTGCCGACGCTGCGGTGGATTGGCGCAAGGTGGACAGATGATGACCTAATGTAGACAAATGAAATCGTTCACGAAGGGGTTAGCTACTGTAGATCGGGTTCGTCTTCCGGGCTGGAGCTCTCGCGACTCACAGAATCGGTGGTTTGAGACTTTACGTGAGATGGTGGCTAACCGAGCTCAGTGGCGTGAATGTTGTCGTCGTTTGGTTGAGTTGTCTGTGAAGTGAGTGCACTTAATGACGCGGGACAGTGAAAACCGCAAGGAAGCTGTCTTGCTGATGACGCCTTACTTTCACTTACAGCTCGGTTGTTTGTTTGCAAGGTGTAGGCGCCTTGATGTTGTATGTTTCAATGTGGACGTAGTTATTTTTTAGTGGTTAGGTCCCCTTCCCATTTTTCCCCTTTCTCTCTTCTTATACAGGGTTTGCTTTTTCTTCTTCGTGGTTGTGTGGTAGTTAGGCGTAAGTGTGAACCACTGATGGATTGCTGTCTATGATGATGATGATTATTAACCTCGTATAGGTGATCTCGTCTAATTCAGTTCCTTTACACAGAGCGGCTGACCTTGGACCAATTCGACTGTCTCATATCGGTGATTGAATGGGCTGATTGTTCAGAAAGCCAAACAATTTCCGGGTTGAGCGTCACTCACATTGGGTAATAGCTTTCAGACAGATTACCTAGTCAAGCTCTTTCGTAAAACACTAGGCTGAAGCTTCGATCTTGTCAGAGCTCGTCAGTAGTACATATCCTTGTCACGACCGGGACTAGAACTGCTGCCATTCAACAGAAAACAACAATTTTTACTAAGACCATAAAATTGAAATATCCCTTCTCCTTGAAAAATACGCCTTTCGAGCAGGTTTACCAAACTGAATATATCGATTCCATTACTGTAATCACCTTTTAGGAATCGCTATACAAGAAGTTAGCATCTCGAAAGCAACCGCCACCTTTACTCTTGTATTTTGGATTAATGACTTGTTACTTTCAGATTGTTGTAGTCGAGCAAATATTGTCTTTGCCAACTATGACAAGATATACAACTTTTATCCTACGGAGGATTTTGAGTCAGCAATGAAACGTTACTAATAACCACATTTATCGATTGTATGTAATTAGTTCTCAAATTATAATTTTTCAACAGGTTTCAAAAACTTTTCAATAGGACATCCATCTCACATATATTCTGGTTTACACTTCTAACGCATTTTGTTCAACACAAGGGTGAAAAGACCCCGCATCTAATCCTACACATGTAATTAAAGGTTCATTCGAAGGGCAAACAGTTCTGGAATGCCTGTAGAAAAAAATGACAATGGATAAAGGATCGCTTTCTACCCATCCAATATATAAGAAGCATGAGGGATAAAATACCAAAACGAATCACGAAGGCGCAAATACACAGCCATGTGACGGCACAACACAATCTAGTAACGGTACAATACAATTTAAAAACGGCATAACATGACTGATGCACTGGAGATAAACTTGCATATCCCAATCGAACTTGCTTTGACTTGCAAACTCTTTGTATTAACGACATTAATAGTTTATTGTACGTCGGACGGTGCTAAAGCGATGGGGGACAGCATATTGTACAAGATGAATATCGTGTTCTTCTCATTGTTCCAGTGTCACTCAACAAAGCGGCAAAATTAATTTTGAAATCTCATAGTATAACTTTTTGATTCTGTCAACGCAAAACAGTCGTATCAACACTCGACTAGTGATGGCATTATTTCTATAAATCGACCGCTAAAATTGCCCAATGGTCAGCGTGAACGCCAGTATGAGAGACAGGCAAGGTTCAAGTCTGCCGGGCTGGTACGTGCATTACGTCCATCCGAAGCTGTTGTGCAGGTGTGCGGGAACTGCTGTGGTTGTTCTACTAAACGGAGATCGCAAATAAGCCAACAGCAGTCGAACAATTAAAACTGTCAAAGTGACCTTTTTCATTGCTTCACAATATCATACTCGTACTCAGTTCGTATGAAAACATTACATTCAGAATAACTTGAGAACAATGTTTCTCTTGGCATGATTACAATTAGAAAATAACCACTCGTGAGAAAAAGCTACTGGTTGTTAAAAGTTGGGTGATGTTTGCTGGCCAATTTTGCTTTGATTAGCTAGCACTAAAAGTTCCTTACGGGAAGCAGGGGTCAATAAGGCTTAATTCAAAACAGGGCGAACCGGAAGCAATTAACGTGCCCACTTCGTTATAGAACTGCTATGTGTAAATATAGCTCATTTCATTGTACACAAAAAAAAACGAAAAAACTGGAAAATGCCCGGATGGAAATGAACGGTATATGACTGTACATGTAACACCTGATTTCGATAGTCAACTCGAATAAGCTTATGACACAACCTCGTTGCCGTGGCAGCTTCAGCATACACCGATTACATGGTTCAGCATTCACGTCCCAGCTCTACGCGGAATCACATTATCGTTGAGTTGTAACCAGATTTAAGTGGTCTGAGTTGAGAGATAGGAATGACCAACCAGGCTGTCAGTGCTTACGCTTCAATAAATGACCAACGATCATGACAAAGTTGAACTGGTGTTGAGAACGCACTGGACAGCGGGGTGCATGCAATTTTTATCAGATGATTAATCACGCGATATCCAGAAATCGAGCTTGACATCACAAAGCCACAAGATGAACCTCGATAAAAGTAAAAACAGTCTGACCCCATATGCGATTTCCTTACAAACGACCCCTTCCGGTTCAATCTAGTATTGTCCTCCTCTGGACTAAAATTAAAGGTATAATGCATAGTGATAATTTTGATCTTGGGCCTGTTGTTCAAACGTTGCCGCCGAAAGACGTGCAGTGTTCATCCTCTCTGCTAGTTGTTCTTTTGACTTGTATTGACAAGAATCTGTAGGTAACTCGATGCCTCGCATGCTGTTTGATGTGCGTTTGTTCGGGCCTTGTTACTATTGCCACTACACGCTATTCTGAAATTTTTGGGAGAGAATTTCTCAGACCTATGCATTTCGGAGTTCGGATGAAAAGACAACCAGAGAACGTAAACGAATTCAAATCAGAAAGAGACCTAGAAGTCTTATTAGCTTTGAGTTGAAATACGCTGGTTAGTCTCGACTTTTTAAGAAAGACGATATGATCCGAGTCATCGCGTCGGGCAGATCAAACACGCTCCACATGGTCAGAATATCCAATTGAGAAACTGAAACACCAGTTCAACAATGCAGAATCCCTGAGCGCCTAACAAAACGATTCGGCACCTATAAGTTCCTCAAACCAAAATGGGCTGGGCAATCATTGCCGTTCTTACAGTGAACAGGAAATACCACTAGAAAAAGAACGATAAAACATCGTACAATGCTAAACCCTGATCACTAGATGAGGTGATTACTCTGAGACTTAGAGGGCAATCAACGACAAGGTAAGGGGACGAGCCTTTGATATTAGGGACCATACAGATACGCTCGCACAAACCTTGAAAATGCATTATCTTAAATGGTCAGCCTACTCAGCAGGAATGTCAATCAATCGGTTATCGTGGCATGTATTCTGTACTGAATCCATCCAGATAAGGTAGGAAGTGAACATCTGATAGTCTGTGAAAACATTTACTAATAAGTCAGGAGCTACATGTTATGCAGAGCTGTCTGGTTATGTCACACCACTAGCCAAGTCTCTAGCAGGAAATATCCAGTGAGGTAACGATCGGAATAGATGGTGCGAATAATTTCGTCGTTAGACTGAATTGTTCACTAAGTAATAACGACCAATGCGGTGGGGCAACAAGAGGAGCGAGGCATCTCTTATCAGTCGAGCGTTATCCTATCGTATGAATCAATTCTAACTTTTGGGCCTTCGGTCCTTTCATCTGTACTCGTGTGCTGTGATATAAAGTTCGTAACACATATTCACCTTAACCTCTAAAGTGGTATTTTCTTTTCTTCTTATCACAGCCGTACAGCAACAGTTAAGCAACAATGCTAACCAGTATTACACAATTATGGATGAAAACTAGATAGCTTATGGCGGACATCGACAGAAGAAAAGACATAATGTGCGGTGGTTTCTGGATCAACACTTCGTACAACCTTAGCACGCACGTACAAGTAGACGGGTTGTCGCGGAAAATAGTCAGACCGACAGACAGAGAAAGTCACGGCGGCTACGTACATATACAGATGGACGGTTATCACCGAGTATCATTGAGTCGCGTAAGATGCTGTAGTGATGCTGTAGCATCAACAAGGACAGCTTAAGCACACACACACAGACGAATGGTGGATTAACTAAACCGAACCAATTAGAACAGATGATGGGGCACGTCTAGGGAATAACGGAGCAGGGATAACATAATGCGGGAAATAGAGGTAGAGACAACAAAAGACTCCATAAAACTCACCTCGGTCAACAACGGTGACAATTCGCCGGCAGTGCTGGGTGGACATGCCCCATTACCAGCGGATTTATCTGCCATTTGACTGATGGGTACGCGGATATCATCTGCTAATGGGCCTCTTGGTTCCATTTGGCCGAATAGAGTACGCTCAGGGACAGTGGGTGGAGTATAAATGCGGACAGAGTGCGGCGGACGGATAGCAGTCCGATCATTCAAATGTGTGGTTGTAACCTCGTTATGATTCGCACTCAACAGTTGTCCATACGAATTTCCGGTGGTTCCACTGACCAGGTGATCGGAAGCGAGTAGAAATGCATTTTTTTGGTTCGTAGACTGTTCCCGTAGAGGATGACCTCGTCTCCACCAGGACTTATGTTTTCGTCTACGCTTTGGTTTAGTGACGGTGACCACGTCTGGACGGCTGTATGAACAGGGGTTAAACAGAAAGGCAGACAGATGGTGCGCTTGAATAAATTAATACAGAGATTAACAATGGGAAAAGATAGTTATGCAATCTGTATTGAGTGCATCGCAAATAAAGCTAGTTACAGATGAAAACAGAAAAATGTAGCAACCGAGAACCTTTGTGGATATGAGATGGTCCGGCTGGACCAGTTGGGCTAAAGAAACATAAGCCATCGGCTAACATCCGGTACCGTAAGACACGATGAAGTTAAATACCCTCACATGTTACATGTGAGTGATAACTCAAAACAACTAGGCCCGTGATCATAGGTTTCAAATGCCGTTAGTTTATTTTTCCTGTCTAGGCCATGGGAGTTTAAAAAACACCCAACCCAAATTAAGAAACAGAACGTATAAACACGAAATATGAACTAACGCAACCTACACAACAATGTAGGAATGTTGAATTCGCCTTTCGGGCAAAGATGTTTCGTATCACACAACGTGCACTAGTCACATGACGTCACGGATGCATATCTGTTAGGCTGTGTAAACGCACATAGCATCATGAGAATTGGAGCAGACATATACAGGCATGAGTCACTGACACAGAACTACCACCGTTTTACAAATGTGTTCGTTTTATAAGGAAAACCATCGACTGAAGAGAGTATGAGGTATAGATTATAAATGTTATCATTGTACCCTGTTATTGTGGCTTCCATTTACCTACGACCAGGAGCCAGTATTTAAAATACAGTGTTTGGTGAGCTATCTGTTCGACTACGATCTCGGTGAGAGACTTACGCTTGACGACTAATGCTGAAAGGTAACCTTTGCTTCATTTGAGCTAAACGAACAATCATCGATCGTTTCTGGAAGTAAGCTACAAACTAGTCAAATTCGTCAGTTCAACAGAGTGGAAGTTAGGAAAACGTTGACTTATAAGGTGGGCATGAGTGGGAGACTAATACAAACAACCTCATGACACACCACAGTACGTATTGCAAAATAGAAAGAACAGAATCACAAAAAGTTTCACCTGAAAGAGAAGCGGGCACGCTTTCGACAAGTGTCGAATAAAACTATCGGTACATACCAACATATTCGGTTTTAGGAATCAAAAGCTAAATATCATTCAGAGGACGATAGAAATAGAGTGAAGTTGTTTGGTGTAGCATTGGTCATCTCATGGACTCATAAATAACGGAAAGAAGCGATATCCATTGGCTAGTGTTCCTTTTGCCTTTAAATTTGTCACCGGAACCATAGATGTGCAAACCCCGCATAGTTCGAGCAATAACTCAGCTGAAAGATGTCAAGAACCATGAGGATCGGCGATGGTAGGCCTGTCGAACTGGGTGCTACGTTTGACCACTCCGGAACACACCGCTAAGCATTCGTTGATAAATTGTGATTGAAAAAGAAAAACGAAGCATGGCATAGATCGAAAGAAAACAACTTGCTTCTCAAAAGACAGCGCGAGAGTTGGCAGACAGTGGTGTTACCATCCCTGTAAAACTCTTCGACAATGCTCATAGTAATGTTTACTTCAACTAAGCAATCGCACCAAGGTGACGTACGCCAATCAAACTCTTGCCCGAATGCATGAACAGCCCTATTTTAGGCAGACAACAGACAGACTGAATTGCTTGGATTATTTACTTCTGCACAAGCAACTGTTTGTCTTAAGAGAATGCTCCCGGAAAGAAATGCATGGAATACGGCCACGATGAAGAATATGGTTAATACCGCATCGACCATTAATCAAGTGGGTCAGGAGATTACTAAACAAAAGTGTCACTGATTACTGATACACGAGTATTAGGATCTGGGCCACTGTAACTATAACCGATATATACATTGATACAAATAGGAATATTCACAAATTTACGTTAACATTAGACATTGTCTCATGAAACATGTCGAACCGACATAAACTCGAATAATTAGGCAAAGCTAAACACTGTAGTGGCAATGCATACACAAGTATTCATCAGAATGGGATAGAAGTCCTAGCTCGAAATGACCCGTACATGAAAGTTTTTGTTAGAAGATCTACGATCGCCGTTTTGAACATTGGCTGCATCATGCGACCACTTGCCCAAGTAGAATCAACCGTTGGATATGTTGTCACTTGGTAGCTACATAATCCGGCAGTCGGAATCTCAGAGCTACTCACTTGGGTTATACACAAGAATACTTGCTGATCAGTATATATATATATATATATGTATAGATTGAACATCACCCACAATTGATCGCTGCTGTCGCATCCCCACAGACTTTCCAGTCGGCCCCTTTCGAAACGAAGCACCAGACTCGAGTTTCGCTCTCATTAGAGGCTCGTCAGTAGTGCATATCCTTACCAGGGCCGGGACTAGAACTCCGGCCGCGCTATTCATGAGGCAACCGTGGTTACCACTGAGCCACTAACCCCACATTGGGCCCGACCGAATTACCGTATATGAACACTCAACCACTTTCGTCTGTGAGTAGTGATCAGGTTGCCCGATCGCCTTGAGAGGAGACACAAATACTGTCTGTTAACTCCAATCGACGACCCCTCGACTAAGACTTCTCTTCAAGTTGAAACCACATAAATCATTGACTTGTTGAGCGGTATTTGGTTATAGATGAGTAGAAGGGGATTTTGGTTTTCATACAGACTGAACATCAGTATATAGTAAATCATGTTTATTTAGGCATCGCCAAACTAAAACACGTGCGTTTGGGTGGTCAAGGTTTAAACCCGCCAACAAAACTTACAAAGTGGTGTGTGTGACGACAGAATTATCATCATCAACTATTAAGTCAGAACCTATAGCGTAATGAGAAAGTGTAACCTGCATCTACCACATCACGATGGTATAGTCATACATATACATACAGCTATCTGTTTGGTAACGGATCCTAGTGTGGATTTAAAAAGTCACAATAAATCGTTCACTACTCAGTGTGTCATCATCATCATCATCATCATCATCATAGAAAGCAATACATCAGTGGTTCACACCGACGCTTAACTGCCACAACTCAATGTGCCCTTTTTAAATACTTTATATATATATATATATATATATATATATATATATATATATATATATCAGAAAGCTCAGATTCAAATAGAAACCCACGGTCCGACAGTCAAGACAACTCATGGGTGACAGTGGATTGGTGCCGTTTTTCTGAAGTAGGGGTCAACCTTACTAACTTCCTCCAAACAGGGAACCAGGACATTGCAGTCCGTCTGACTCTTGGGTGATAAGCCCATTATTCAATTTAACCGAATAAGTCTTCGAGATGCTCAAATAAATATTCCCCATCAAGATTTAGCCTCGTCAAGGTTAGTAGCAAAGATACGCCAAACAATTGGCAAGCATACCATCTGTCCAAACGGTACATTTTTGTTTAAGCTCCTTGAAGTAGACCCGATTAGATCAAGCCAAAAAGAGCTTTGTTGTGTCTGATCTGTGAATTTCCACTTGTGGTTGGGATTCGTGACATAATGAATAGCAGGAAGTTGTCTAGCTCCAAGGCTGGATAAAGGTGCTACGGTAACGGCTCTCAATGGATTTGAGCTGGAACAATACCCACAAAGTCAAGTGAAACTTTATACACTTCGGACCAGATCCAATGCAGTGCGGTGCTAGCAACCTGTGAAACAGCCGAGCCAACACGGCCAGAAATAGAAAAGAGGGCCGTGTGCAAACTGAATACAGCAGCATGAACGCCTCATTAAAATGTAGAAGCAAAAAACAGGAACCCAACTACCAATGTAACTGGTGGAAAAGCGACAATAAAGTTCGGGCAAATTAAGTGTAGCAAAAGATACCCGGCAACAAGTGGAATACGTAGAAAACGCGCTAACTGCCGAGTCAACTGACCACCATCAAGATATAGAAGTTTTCTTCTGGAATTGTCACTGTCACTGTTTTGGCGAGTGACGGCACGAGTCACAAAACCATCCGCGTGTAGTCGAGGTTATTTAGGGATGTACGACAGATGATTCAAGTCCCAACGCTATCGGATAGGAGTATCCAGAAGTATGCAATCTATACCCTACTGCGACTCTTCCCTTCATGAGACCACTCTTAGAACGACCATTTTTGTAAATTACATGGATTCTAGAGAAATGTTGCAGCACTGAAAGATCACGATTGACTTCCATTTACGGTGCGCAACCAACCCACCCCCGTGCTCCAACCAACACCACAAAATTTTCCACCAGGTCTACTACGGTGCGCGAATTATGTTCACACTGCTGTTCTCCTGATGAAACCTGAGGATTGCTGTCGAGGCTCGAATCAAGTGGAACCATGTGTGAACAAAAGTATGGTATTGGCCATGATGATGAATGTCTGCCCGCAACCTACATGCACTAGACACCTATCCTCAATTCGCGTTTGGTTCGGTCCAAACCTTCACCTTGGGTAAGACTCGAGATGTAACTTAACGTGAAAGACGGGCTGCCATCGTCCCAGCTCATTTAATTTGAACAACAGGGGTGCTGAACATGGCTATCATCTTATCGCTCAGTTAACCACCGTTCGGACGCAACAGTGATCATATCAATGCTACATAAGTGGGCATCACAGATTTCACGACTGTTGTGGGGAAGCTGTGCACTTGAATTGCAACATTTCAAATCTGTTCACTTTCATGTCAGGTTAAGCCGAAAGTGCTTGAACCAGATGGAGAGGAAGAGATTGTAACAAGCTGGTAAGACAATACACACCCCCGAGACAAAGACACAGCAACGACCCATTACTAACTAACTAAGACGATATATGCTCCGAAGTAATTACTTTTGGTCCATTACCGCTATAAAGAGTTATTCATCAGAATACCTAAAAATATTCCTTCGAAGTTATTGTATTCGCTTCAACTGAAAATAATCTCGACAAAAGTATAAGGACGATTTGCGCGTTTGGCGGAAATTGCCAGGATGCAATTTATCCATTTTCTTTGAAAACTCCAGTAGAGCATTCGAGCATGATTTGAATAAAAATTGTACAAGCTACAATATATGTTGCGCCATTATATCTGCAAAGAATTTTCAATTCGGTATACAAAATGAAAACAGACTTCTGCATTGCTATTGAGGCAGCAATACGCAGATGTACACAAATAGGCTAGAAAACAGATTATAAACTGACATCTAGAAAGTAAGTCTATGGACAGGCAGTCCTGAACTTGATGCGCAGCCTTGATGTGAAGCCTTCCATTGACAAGCTGAGACAGTACACGTCGCTGCATTTTGATTTCCGTCCAAGTTTGTAATATAACCAAACCGTATAATCGCACATCTACTCCCATCAGAGCTTAAGCCGGATATGATTATGGGCACCCACTTCATCCAAATTGAATTTCTTTCGTCAATAAACAGAACAATGCGCCAGTAAAAAATAGAAGAAATATAGCGTTCCATCTACTTAAAGCGTCAGCGGATTCGATGATCAAGCTGGATGATTTTCGTAAGCATCCTGTACACCAACAAGTCTCTTATGGTGTATGCAGTACAACCCTTGTCGAGCGTTTCAGTTCTAACGTAGATTCTATTAATGGCATTCAAGGTTTTGATGGATGCGGATCGGATGATTGGAAAACGATATCGTTTGTGAAGAGCTCGTGAACGCCCTCGTTCATTACCTTTTCTAGTTAATATACTACACGCGTAAACTATAAAGTTTTGAACCATACCCAAACGTAATGTGGTTTTGGCTACCGCTGACCTCGTTGACAGTCAGCAAGACGATAAGTCAATAAGTATGGAGAGGGAAAATAAGCAAAATAAACACTCATACAGAAGAACGGCAGGTAGACAAGCTTATGGGTACGGGCTCGATGTTAATTGTGCCACACTACAGTGTCCGGGAGCGTTCTCAGCCAGCGATGTGGATAGTACCGAACCCACCAACCCGATAGGTGACATCTCCCAATCTTGCTAAGCTGGGCGATCAAAGCTTCTATTACCAGTGAACACGTCAATGTCTGGCCACCTTATGATTTCGTCCAATCACCAGCAGCCGCACTGAACAATGCGCACCGTGGCCTGCGTTCCACGGCATACGAATCACATGGCCTGACCAGCTCGATTATCAGTCACTAACTTGATGGTTTGTCAAAGGCATGCCGGCGAACCGTCGTGCAACTCATATAATCAGTTCGTTTAGTACATTCTAACTGGTGGAAACGACGGTAGCCAAGTATATTCACCGTTTTTGTGCATCTTCTGTGCAAAATGGATCGGGTCTCTGATCGGCAGAGCGAACTTGAATGTTCATTGGTAAAGCAAAGTGTTTTCACTTGACAATCGGATGCCTTTGCGACAGCCCCAAATGGAGAGGACTTCAAATGCATTATGTATTTTTGCTAGCATCACAGACATCTCGTCAACTGCTGAGGTGAAAGTAAACGTGTAGTTGAAGAGGTCAACAGTCGCTGTGCTCTCACTTGCGTTAGTTAAGGTAAGGTCAGACAGCAAAACCTTACAGTAACAGTACACTTTAGAGGTACAAAGGACATAGTAAAATGACCCGGTAAACATGGTCTGTACATTGTCTGTAGAATAAACAAGTAGAGCAGTGTCGTGTGCATACTCAGCATCAGTCAGTTTGCTACCTGATAGAAGCCCAACTCCGAAAATCACGAAACCTCCTATTTCTCTTCCCAGAATGTCACCTACTGTGCAATTGAAGAAGGGCGAGCTTTGATTATCTTGTCGAACACCACTTATAATGAAAATCGACAGATATCGGTCTGTGGACGCGCACTCAGCACCCATAGTCGGCGTGCAATGCGATAGAGGCACCCCAAGAAACATGATAACAGAGAAATCAAAAGTGGCTTTTGGGTCCAAAAATATCACGACCGCCGGCTGAGGACGGGGGTGTATTGCTCGTGTCTATCGTAAAGTAAGGATGTGTCCATCACATCTGATCCCCTCTGCTAAATTGGCGCGTTGGTCATTGTTAGAGAAAACAAATCCAAACTGCGAATTTCGAAACTGAAATCAAATTTGAGATACAGTGTCTCAAAAGTTCAATATTTGCCCCGGTATACTGATTGGACGTCAGTCAACCAATCAGATTGCTTGGAGTGTTTCTAGAAGGTGATGGAAATTCTATTTTTCCTCGAGGATATTGCTAACTTATAAATACAACGTCGTTGTACAGCAGTTTTCACGGAGTGAGTAAATTCGTTTCTTGCTGTTTCTTTGCTTTTTGGCTGCGAAGGTTTGTGGATTTTTAGGGACTGAAAGTCCCGAGCGTTTCCCTGACAATGCGATTTTCGTTGTGAAAAGTTCGTTTATCGTAACACCTTCTTTCTGTGGTTACGCTAGTGTGCTGCTTTCAGCTGGTGGGTTATGTTGACCCGGAAGTCAACCTTAATATGTTCTTCAAATGAAGATATACACTTTTTGATCTGTGCAGCACAACGATCTTTCGTAAGCTTAGACGCATTGATACAAATGCAAAAACCCTTTTCGTCGTTGTACCAAGTTGCTACCTCATGTTAGGTTCAGAAGCATGATAACGTGAATCCAATCTTTGGCTCACAACAGTACTTAGCGCGTGAGCGTTACCTGTTAGTCGGTACGCTCACGGTAAGTAACTAATCAGTCAGTTAAGTCACTATCATGATAAGTGCGGTTTTGCTTCCCTTGAAAGATTATATAGATTACGAGAACAACAAGCGTGCCTATACTTTTGTCGCAACGCTTAATGGCATAACGATGAGTTAAACCGAATATACTAAACTAGCGAAGGAACACAGTGGGCACATTCATTCATAACGATGTAGGACAGTAGACAACGAAAAATCAATGTTCCCAGGTCCAGACTATTTACTAATGAAATTAAATAAAGACATGGCTGTCTCCATAATTTCGCCATGGAGTGTAGCTAGCTATCTGTTATCTGGTAGAACAATCTGAGAGTAAACAAACACAGTTGGAATGTAAACAAATTGGAGGTCACACATCACAGTGTCGAACTTCTTCGCGACCGATTTTCGTGTTCTCTAGATGTGGCCATTTGAGAGAGAAGCAATGTATGTGCAAAAGGCAATGATGTCGCAAGCTGACTGGCCAGACCAGTCTCTATGGTGGGCGCTTCGTACCTTCAACATTCAACGGGAATTCCGCGCCCAAGTTTCAACTGCAGGAAATTCGTTGAAGTTTGTGAATTGCTTCACAGACTTGAGTAGTAGTACCAATTCGTTAGCTTGTAATATTGCTGAGGTATTAAAGGCACGTGTATCGGGCGCTGGGCTACCTAATGGGGAAAATCAGAATAGTAGTCGGAACGCCACTAAGCAATCGCAAATCATTAGAAAGCGATAACCTTTACATAGCGAAATAAGGTTAACAACTGCTATTGGATGACAAGCGTTTTGCGTTCCGACTGGCCCGTTCTTTGTAACGTTTACACGACCTTGCCATAGGCAACTCGTTTGGTTAAACCTGGTACGCGTTCAAACAACCCGTTTTAATTACCACTTCTTACAAACAAACTTGATGCAGTAGTTGATCACCGTTTTCGATTAGTTGGCGCCGATCGACCACAATTCCGCCCGCGGCACCTTGTGTAAGCTCTCATTGGCTGAACCTTCTCCAATCAGGGAATCGCTTCAGTCCAATCTTAATACATTCTTTCCCATTAGATAAATTTGTCCACCTTTCGATCTTGATGTTCCCCATGGCCTGTATCACGGGTTTCCCTTTCACGCGAAATCCGTTCTTTCAACTGCATACGATTTCTTCGTCTCACCACCCCGCCCGCGTCAACATCGTATGACCTATACTTACGATCTTTGATCACTACACCACGTGTCCACTATCTCGGATTCTGCGGGATCCACATACTATCTCCAGGTTTAGGGCATGTAGGTTTCCGAGTTCTGCGATCAGTACATTTTTAGTTGCATTCTGCGTCGTTGCAGGTTCGGTTGAACATTTGACTCGTTTAACACGTCGTAGCGCAATGGGTTAGATGCCGTCGACAGTTTTGTCCGTCCTTCGCCCAAACATTCGTTGTTCTAATTCGCCATGTTTCCTCTTTCCAGAGGCGTTATTAGATATGGATCTTGCCACGACGTCTGGGCAATCTGTCGCAGTTTCTTGGCAACCTTAACAGCAGCCTCGGCCTTCCCTGATTGGTTAGCGAAGATCGACCACAATTCCCTTCGCAGCAGCTTGTGCGTGAGCTCCGATTGGCTGAACCCTCTCCAATGAGGAAACCGTTCCGGTCCGATCTTATTATAATGTGTTGCCTTGGCAACCTGCGGTGACCAAACACCGTCCGGTTGTGTGCATTATGTCCTATTCTACGGTTCGGAAACGCGGCGTGTTTGCAAAGAAAATATCAACGGACTTGCTGTGTTAGACAATCGTTGTTTTCATCAGTTAGTCCATATTCAGTGGGTTGATCGCGTGATCAACGCGGTAGGTCGCCAGCGCGTATTTCAAAACGATTGGGATATGCAAACAATCGGTCGAATTATTAGATTGCACAGTCCACGATGGCTGAAGCAGGTACTCCGCACGCCAGCTGAGTGTTTACTGCACGTTATTTCATGAGACTACCAACAACTGGGTAAGACCTCGGATCAGTCAAATAAAGACGTGCTCACCGGATATGAAGACCCCAATTATTCCGTACAGTAAAGTGGACGGATGTCGTCTTCCCAGCGGGGGTCCTGGTGACCACATAAATCGCTCGTTAATGATATCCGGCATGGCAACGTGCCGCGGTCCTCAGCGTTCCTGCATCCGCAATAGCTCTGTTTAGCTTTGCTCTATCAATTTCGATCATTTTTGGTAAAATTCTTTTTCAGGATATCCTAAATCACTGTTGGGATGAGCGGTGGCACAAGTAACAGCAATTGCTGGTCGTTATGAATGAATGAAACGATGGCACATTAGAACGTGTACCTAGATCTCGTATCTGTTTATATGCGAACAGATGGTCCAAAGCAACCTAGGAATCCAAAGAGAAATTTATTTGTAATCCAGGTTGACGGATGGTTTTCCGAAGAGTGCACAGTGGAGTCACTAGAGCAAATTATTGTTTGAAAAGTTACCAATTGAGGTGTAGGGTCAAAAGACTCGAAAGTAAACAAGGAGAATATCAATGTATCTAAAATACTATAAACGCCTGTGAACATCTAGAATATACGATAACGTACCGAGGGAACTGGGGAGCACAACAGAAGCGTCGCCAATTACGGATAAAACCCAACGTGAAAGGATTCAAATGGGCTCGGAATTTGTCGGTAACCTGAGGATGGAGGAAATATACGTGACGAACGCGAGAAAATTAGTGCAGATGAACTAATGAAAAGGACAAGATGATGACTCGAGAGTGATAGCCAATTGTAAATGAATATAACAATTGAATCCCAATAACCATTATGGTCAAGTGTCACCCTGATTGAGGTAAAACACCAACAGCATCATACTTAGCAGATTAGCACAGATCTGAAATCGAGAGTTACCGACGACTTCCAGTACATGTAAACATAAGAAACAAAAACAAAAACGTGATTTGGCGAACAGTCTGTTTTCGGTGATTCATCATCGGGCCAATCACATACCACTTTATATCACCATGGTTTTGAGGCCAGTAAAATCGAAAGTATTTTGTCACGTACTTACGTCAAACAGTCTTAAATTGGAGAGCAATGGGATATCCAAATAGATCTCCTAAATTGTCAAATGGGCAACAAGGTAACGGATGACTTCATCAAACTATCTTCTATTCTTGATGAACTCACGGAATCCATGTGATCACGCAAATCTCCGGTTGGGAACGATATCGGGAATGGCAATGAGTCTGCATTCACCCCATCTTTGGTTATTCTACCTAGCCTTAGTTTGTCCATTTTTATTTCTGATGTTGAAGGCGTATCCTAAGATATTTCACATTGCTGTTACAATAAGCGGCGACCCGAACCATAACACCTTTTGGTCAGGTTTACGGTCGTTATGAACGTATGGAGGCAATTTGGAACGCCCAAAAATACGAGGAATCCTATAACGTTGTGAAAAGCGAGCAGTCAGGAAAGTGACGTCAAAAATCGAACTGAACAACCTTCGAAATAAAACTACGAAAAACGGAGAAGACAAACGGATAGAAAACGGAGGCGACACTTTACTGTAACTGTTAAGGGGCGCACCTCTTAACGAAGCAGGCAAGGCGAATACTTCAACACCGTTCGATCCAACGTCTGGTATTTCATCACTTTTGAGATTGTGCCGATCTACAAGTGAAATCGGATGTCAACCGGTTGACATTCGTTCTATATTTTATGAGACCAACTCAGCATCGGGCAAATCGTCCTGTATTATTCAAATTAACCAATGGGATTGCAGCTGAGCGATTGGACGCCCATACGTTTCAACTCCGTCTGAGCTGCACATCCACCTTTTCATGGTGACATCCTCAAAAGTTGATTCACTCTAACACCACAGCTGCCATATATGATCGTTAAATCTGATTTGGTCTCTATTTCGATTTCCCTGAATGGTAATTGCCTGCTTCGGCGGTATAGTTTTTAACCCACTTCTAATAAACACTAGTGTTTACGCTTTTCCCTTCTTAGGTTGGAAACAAGCCAAAACATCGAGTGCACAGCTGTAGCAAGGAAAGTTCGACAATAAGCAGATCATAGAAGAACCGTCAAGGTAACACTCGCTGACGTTCAACACCTCTGACAGGTCGTCAATGAGCAACCCAACTGTAATCGCTACACGCACAAGATCGAATATTGTAAAACATACTTGGCTTCAGTATAACGATCGGCTACACTCAACATTTGCCCACTAGAGCGAATGTATAACTTAACTTGTGGATCAATGCAAAATACGATGTCCTTGGGGGGTATTGCGACATCCGTGTATTGGTTTCAAAGCGCTATTTTTACACTGGCAGCATTTTAGCGACCGTGCCTCAAAATCAGCAAAAAAAAACCAGACCTTGAGAACTTCTCACCCACTCAGAACAACTGGCATCTGACACTTCCTTATTTGAATACAACAATGTACTTGTTTTACGAACACAGTTATGGAATACGTTCTGTGACCTGAACACACTGATGCTAGTCCAAGTTCTCCTGCGGAACAAGAAACTGGGGCCATTGGTATAGTAACTCGCTCAACTTTATTTCACGTATGTAATTGAAGGCAGCGAAAGAAATGAGTAGGCATACATTTTATATGGCGATCTTGGAGTTTTTAAAAATTTATTCGGGAACAACATTGTTTCACATTTCTCGAATCAGCAGAAGCAATTAACCCCCGATAAACTAAAGATCTATATAGGTCTATATGCATACGAAATTATGCAGGATAAAAACTTCGAGGATACAATGTCGATTCTCCAAGGTCTTGACATACAATTCTAGAATAAAATATTACAGGCAGGTTGCTCGCGACTGTTAACCACCACATCTACCTGGGAAGTGCTACTTCATCAACTAGTAATACTGCTGGCGAGATGTTCACGATTATAGCGAAAGCACAAGGTGTGTTTGTCAATCTTCGTCACTCGTGACGTCGTAACAATGCCCCTTGGTAAATTCATTTTTCCACGCCAGGTTCTCAGCAGTTAAATTCACATCTTAGGCCAGTCAGCTATAGCATCCGTAGGAGGCACTCCGAAGGCAGACGATTAGCTAGCATCCTTCGTGCATGACCTAACCACCTAAGTTTCTATACACTTAAGTATTGAACAGAACAACTCGCTTGGAACTCAGTACTAGATATGTTTTCTAATCCTATCTTCGTTTACCTATTAATGAAAGCTATGACGAAAGCTATCAAAAACAGACATCCATGATCAGATACATGAAGAAAGTTCACGTATTCTGCCCTGAGCGGCCAGGTTTCGCAGTCGCAGAGTGGAACAGCTCGCACGGCCGCCTTATATATGTGATCCATAGGCTTCAGTTGCCTGTTGCCCTAGGTTACACAATGCAGCCCTAGCCTGGGAGATATGGGATCTTATTTTGTGTGCCACGCCGCTGCCCAGACAAGCCCCTGAATACACAAACCGGTTAATAACTTAAATAATCTCACTATCTAGCAGTAAATCTACGTAACCACGGCAGTCTAACATAGGCACCTTATAATTTATAAACGAAGAAGGCTGCAACCGTTGACCAGCGGTACGCACGATGCCGCTTCAGAAACTGACGAAGAGTGAAATTTTGATCAAGGGCGACATCTAGCCCATTGCTCCCTAATTTCTGCTACCGGAGCTGCAGTGGATCGACATAGTACAACGGAAACCCGGGCTGTGACTGAAATCAACTTAATACCACGACAGTTTTCGTAAAAGCTCCTGACGCGTTTCTTGAACATGGGAACTATTATCGAGTAGCTCTAGCACAGAAGAATGTTCCTCGTCACCCACACAAGTTGAAACAATTGATTCAAGGCCTCTTCACGTTCTTCTAAAAGTACTGGCACGAGATCACCTGGGTCAATAGCCCTATTGCGTTCGAAATGCAAAATGCAATAGCAGACCCCAGTTTTGCTGAGTGGTTCTACCTGCCATAGGGACTAGGGGCCACCTTAATATGACCCTCAGTGTTCTGCTCGGTGGTCCAAACTTTCTGGCTTATTATGGATGTGTACCGATAGCTTTACTGACAGATAGGCGCCCTGAACCAACGGCACGAATAAGCCTGCTGGTATTCCTTGAAACAAAAGTGATTTCCATTTCCTTAACTTTATCCATTAGGCAAGCCTTAAGATCTACGGATATCCCTCCGTAATTTGTTGTATGAACGACCAGGAGGAATACTCCATCTGACATCTAACAACCCTAACGACCTGAGTCAGTTTAACCCACGAACCACCGTGCCGCATGCTAGAGTACATGCCCCGAACAGTCTGAGATTTGGATCCAGCAGCTGTTGAGGTTTCGGAGGATAGAACTATTGAGCCTGCATCCTAGGCTAGTTTGGTATGTTCTGCCACCAGCCTAGCCGGTTTGTCGACAGTCAACCGTTGTTGTCAGTAAGATCGTAGTTCAACGAGGGAAAGAACAAAACGACAAAGCGCCATCGCACGGTCTGAACTCAAGTAGGTGCTTGAATAAGAACGAAAGTCCAGAATGGAGCCACACCAACCATAATTATCGGCAATTTAGTTTGATTGGGAAGAACACGTCAATTGAAACAACAAAGTAGCCTGGACCCAGTACATAGTTGCAGCAGACATCCACTACCGTCCGAGTAATGTAAGTCTAGCCCAAACTTGTCACCAAGGCGGTCGACCTGGGCGTTTGGGCCTCTGACCAGAACGACTAGATCAGAGGTATGTGCCGATATAAGGAGAGCAACCAGACCTGAGTAAAAAGCCACCATAACAACGAAATCGATGCAGTCGGTTGGAGCATAAGTAGACAAAATGGAAACAGCTGAAAACTTGGGGTCTACAGCTAATAACAGAATCTGTCAGGCGGATGACAGAGTTTACTGATGAGGGGAGCTCAATCAACCAATGCGGCTGCGACCGATGCTTACTTAAGCCTGGAAGGTAGCGGTGGTGGTGAAGTGTACCGGATTGTGCACAACCAGTATCGAGTAGACGGCACGGATTCGGCCAGTACGATACGGTGACATTTGCTTTAGAGTTGTCTCCAAGACACGGCAGACATCGACTTTTAACAAGTCCACCGTCCGAACAAACGGGGCTTGTTGACTTATCTTATTCAGACAGCGAGCATTAAGAGCGCCCACATCACTCCACAGTCTAGAATCAAACAACGGTCTTTTTCATTCCACATGAAAAGCTGAAGAGATGACTTGTGACTTGAACTTGTCAACCGTTAACCGTCTTCAGAAGGTGGCAGAGTATTATGTGGTAACCAAAACAGTAGCCTTGCCCCTTCAGTATTCAAGATACTTACGTGCTTCGCGGTAAGGCTATCTTTGAACAGACGGAACAAAATATGCGAACAAGTAGGCTACATACCTGATTTTGACAGATACAGAAGAATCGGTAAGTCTTTTCTCAGTTAACAATCATGGCATTCCTTGAACCTAAAAGTTGCTGCCAACTTAGTTGCTCGCTATACATTTTGGGACTACCTCCATCGTAGAGAAGTTCCGGTGAAAACGGTACGTGCTTGTCCTGAGTGCACAGTACGCATTTACAGACAGTTACCTCGAGCGTTCTGTACTTTAAGTAGCACTTGACAGAGATTTCCTATTTCCCCTAACCAAAGTAACTGCGTGATAAAGGTATGGCGGTCAGTGCTTAGTGAAGCTGAATAGAATACTGACAATGAGTTCATGCGACGATCTCCAGAGCAACGTTTAGTATACGTCGATTACGCAAAAACAGCTAACTAATTTCCTTCACACTCAACAAAATGTACGAGAACTAGACAGGTAAATGCGAAAATGAAAACATGAGAGCATCGACTACCCGGATAGCTGTAGGGTCATAACGCGAAAAGGGATAATGGTATCTAATAGTCAAAGTTACAGTACAGCGGAGGGAGCGCTTTTGGCTATTCGGAAAAATTACAGGAAGTGCGTCATAATCGCTGACCGTGTGACGTTTGCTTCACAATTGACGATGTTGAGTTTTGTCAATCAGTCTCTACACAACCGCCTAGCGTACCCAATTTGTTTCCAGTCACTCAGTAACATGTTCCTTGATGCGAATGGCTAGCTACCTGTTTGATCTCCATATGCAGCTCGAACTGCGGTTATAAGACTACTCGTACAAATGGTGGGAAGCGGCAGACGTAAACCGTCAATGAAGAGTAACACTCTGGTCTGTCGCCCTGCACCGTACTTTGTGGCGTAGCAAATTATGGAAACGGCAACTAACAGATGACAAGCAAAGCTTTAGACACACTACCTTCTTGGGTACCATTATCAGCATTTTTACGCAAACAGGGCATCTCCATCCCGTACTGCAATGTAAGGAGCACCTGTCTGCATGCAAAACGTCCGTCAGTATATATGGTTCTATCAATAGGTTGTCTCATGTGTACAGCCAGTACGCTCTGTGAAAGAGCGTTTGTACTAGGCATCTCCCACATTGCACAGGATATAAGCTACCCTGTTCATATAATATCTTTGTAGCCAGATCTCCCCTATCGTCCTAAAACTTCGGCAGTGTTGGAAGACATTGATCTTGCATGTTCTTCACCTTCACGTCCGTCTATCAGAACCACAAGCCATCGGTTTCACAATGCTTCAATGACCGAAATTGTTAACATATCAAGGCGCGAAACATTACTCATCCTGAAATCACTTAAGTAATGAGTGACAATCGCCACGGAGTAAACGGAGACACAAAAGATCTCCGACATGGCCTCGGTAAGGTATTCATTCAAATGACACTGCTCACCATAGTTCACCTGAGGAGAACGTGCAGACGGTGTTCAATCTGTCAAATGGCAGGGTTTCCTGTGGCATGTACTCTGTATCATTAGACTGTAGTAATGTCACGTGCGTTGGGGGAATGTACAACGTGGTTGTAGGAAGCATAGCTAAGGCACGGATGCTGTTTGACAACTTACGCCATCTGTGCCGTCGGCATGTTCTCCGTTTTTCTGTGAGAAGTCGAGTGTACAATGTCGCCGCAACAGCGATTTCGCTATACGACTAAAAAACCCGGTCCATTCGCGTGAAAAATGTCAACAGAGTATCCGTTTTTTACCCTTGATGTCTTCGAAGCATTAGCGACGTTTGGTAGGGACAGCGTATCAGCTGACGAGGTTCGCTGACGTGTTTTCAGGACGAACAGACCGTCGATCTCTGAACTCATTGATTTCGCCTCAAAAGTTTCGCTGGTTGATCACATCTTATGAATGCCAGCCAATCGCCTGCCACATTGCGCCTCATTTGCGATTAGTGGGTTAGACTGGAAGTGGAAGGCCGGTGGTCAGTGTGTAACTTGGGTTCAGGATACTAAGGCACTGAAACTTGCTATAATTGGGCGTTCCCGGCTTTCTGGCTGGAGTCCAAAGTACAATTAACACCTTTGGTCGAGTATAATGTCGGATATGGCAAGGAATAGGAGTCAACGATGTCCGTACTGCGAATCTCTATGTGAATTTGCGTAATTTTTTCTCTTTCTACATCTTTATCCTTCATCTGACACACTTGCTACTTGTCTCGAAATACTCGGCCTCGTTTGATTTGAATGACTGATCTTATTTTAACTATCGCAAGTGAGGGCACAACAACTGTTGACCTCTTCAACTACACGTTTAGTGTCACCTCATCAGTTGAAGAGATGCCTGTGATGCTAGCAAAAATACATAATGCATTTGAAGTCCTCTCCATTTGGGGCTGTCGCAAAGGCATCCGATTGTCAAGTGAAAACACTTTGCTTTACCAATGAACATTCAAGTTCGCTCTGCCGATCAGAGACCCGATCCATTTTGCACCGAAGATGCACAAAAACGGTGAATATACTTGGCTACCGTCGTTTCCACCAGTTAGAATGTACTAAACGAACTGATTATATGAGTTGCACGACGGTTCGCCGGCATGCCTTTGACAAACCATCAAGTTAGTGACTGATAATCGAGCTGGTCAGGCCATGTGATTCGTATGCCGTGGAACGCAGGCCACGGTGCGCATTGTTCAGTGCGGCTGCTGGTGATTGGACGAAATCATAAGGTGGCCAGACATTGACGTGTTCACTGGTAATAGAAGCTTTGATCGCCCAGCTTAGCAAGATTGGGAGATGTCACCTATCGGGTTGGTGGGTTCGGTACTATCCACATCGCTGGCTGAGAACGCTCCCGGACACTGTAGTGTGGCACAATTAACATCGAGCCCGTACCCATAAGCTTGTCTACCTGCCGTTCTTCTGTATGAGTGTTTATTTTGCTTATTTTCCCTCTCCATACTTATTGACTTATCATCTTGCTGACTGTCAATGAGGTCAGCGGTAGCCAAAACCACATTACGTATGGGTGCGGTTCAAAACTGAAAATGACAAAAACCATGCTACTTCCACTTGATTTTCTGATGTCACTATCCTTCTTAAGTGTAAGGATTATGATGGACTTGTCACAATTAACTGTCATTAATCTACATTGGTTAGAGCAAATGTAATGAAGAATCCGCCGGCGTTTAACCACCTTTTTTGAATAGCGTCAGTTTAATATCGTCTGAGGTTGCAGTTCTGAAATGTTTCAGAGATAAAATGCAATCGTGCGCCGCGGATTAATTGAGCAATTCTAGACTGACCAACTCTGGTAAGACATCCGAAGTATGAAGGGGGAACAGCAGAAGCACAGGGTCAGACAAGCTGCTCTTCAAAGTGTTTTGTCAAAACGGCAAGCCTCTGACTTATTGAAACTATCAGTTTTATTAACAGAAAACCCCTTCAAAACCCGCAGCACGGATAAGCTGAAGCAGTCGACTGGCGCTTTCTGCGCGAAGACCACTTATGGATTGCCAGCTTTTCGATTAGCCAAGTTTTTCAGTCAGTGCTGGCGTCCCCCGGTAGGTTACTACGTGAACCGTACGACGAAGACTTCTACATAGATTCTAATTTTGGAAGGTTCTTAGTGATACAGTACTCCCTATGCCTATGAGCTATTGTACTGCAAATATCGGTGGCCTGTTCCATCTCTATAGCGCGTTGTGTCCACCAGACGCCGCGATCCTCTCGTCGTTACTTTCAGAGCTCCAAGTGAGTAGCCTTGTGGGTCGTGTTATAGCCACTGCTAGATGGAATATTCCGGCGATCGTTGTAAAATTCAAGTGATCGTACAGAGACCTAGAAGTTGGCAGCTGAGAGACTGGCAGAAGCAGTACCACATTTATGCATTGCGCGCCGTATATGTACCCAAAGTTCTTTAATATCGTATGGTGGGTGGGGAGTTAAACCACAAGCAAGCGCACACTGGTAAGCGTAGAGCGCCGGTGATTCTGCTAGTTTAGTTACGTTCATTTTTGGTTGACGGCGAAGTGGCCTCCCACCAAAAAGCAAAGTGAACTTGGCACATAACAGTGGATGATCGGCATCCACAAAGATGCTCCAGATTGACTTACAACCTTGGAAACAGCCATGCTACCGGCAGCTAACGATCATGTGGACAATTTGTCACGTTGAACATCACCCACAATTGATCGCAGCTGTCACATCCCCATAGACTATCCAGTCGGCCCCTTTCGAAAAGAAGCACTAGACTCGAGTTTCGCTCTCATTAGAGCTCGTCAGTAGTGCATATCATCGTCACTGCCGGAACTTGGACCACGGACACGCTGTTCATGAGGTAACCGTGTTTACCACTGCTCCATTGACCTCACGTTAGGCACGACCAAATTATCATACATGAACGCTATCAGTAACCTAAAATATCGCCTATCAGGTTTAGTGAGATCGGAGATTTCGACCTGTCTAGGAAGTCCTAGTCGCGGGGTTATCGATTGGAGTTAACATGACAGTTACTGTGTCTCCATTTCGAGACGATCGGGCAACTTGATCATTACTCACAAGCGAAAGTGGATGAGCGTTCACATATGATAATTCCGTAGTGCCTAACGTGAGATCAATGGAGCAGTGGTAAACACGGTTACCTCATGAACAGCGTGTCCGTGGTCCAAGTTCCGGCAGTGGCGACGATGTGCACTACTGACGAGCTCTAATGAGAGCGAAACTCGAGTCTAGTGCTTCTTTTCGAGAGGGGCCGACTGGATAGTCTATGGGAATGCGACAGCTGCGAACAATTGTGGGTGATGTTCAAATTAAAATATAAAATAACCATTGGAAAGTAAAAAGCTTTCGACACTATCTGCTTAACCGACATCCGGCCACGAGTAACCAGGTGGGCTAGTTCAGCGCTTCCGAGCGTATATCCAAGCTTCCGATTGCGGAACGACCCTTCAAGTGGAAGGTAACTGCAACGTATATGGTGTTCTCTCATTACATAAGCAGTTGCGGATAATGAACCGTAGCACTTCCAGAGTGTAGTGGATTCGCGATTGTCAGTCATGTCTTCTGCAAAGGGTCACACGGTCTCCTTAAAGGAACCACCGCTTGATGCATGCCGCTCCACTACGAAAGGAACCTTATATGCTCCAACAGGAACACACTGAATCTCGCACGGCGTGCCGTGCATATGAAGTACGAACATCCTCAGTCTCCGTTAGTCATACGCAAGTCCCGGGTAAGGCGTGCGACTCACTGGCTCCAACAGGTTCTGAAGATGCGCCTAGTACATTGAATGGCTGAACCTTATTCGGTCGTGTCTAACGTGAGATCAATGGAGCAGTGGTAAACACGGTTACCTCATGAACAGCGTGTCCGTGGTCCAAGTTCCGGCAGTGACGATGATATGCACTACTGACGAGCTTTAATGAGAGCGAAACTCGAGTCTAGTGCTTCTTTTCGAAAGGGGCCGACTGGAAAGTCTATGGGGATGCGACAGCTGCGAACAATTGTGGGTGATGTTCAACTTGAAATCTGTCCATAGTCGACGCAGCGATGGAGGTCGCCAGTTGGCGCATTGACGCTTGGAACGACGAAAACGAGTACTTGGCAGAAACAGACCGTTATCAACACCAAGCTGCAACAAACGTCCATCGCTGTCTGTTTGAGCCTGCCCACTTGAACTTTCAAGCCCATAGCCAGTACAATAATGTCCGTGCGCTCCGTACAGTGTAGAAGGTTAGTGAGCTAGTGATAAATATAATCTTTGACTGCATCTGGACTACAGCCTGTGGGGGCACATGCCGCAACAACAGAGAGCGTTTGTGATGAGCGCCTCTCGATGTTCTAACCGTCTGATTTGCTTTGCGTCTTGTAGGTCATGTACGGTAATCGTTCCGCCCCATATGTTCAGGGCCCCTGTAGCCTAATTTCAAATCATTTTTGCAATAAACGGTGTTATCACGTCTTTCCCCCTTCTCAGTTTTGGATCAAACGATTGAACGCATAATAAAAGAGACGTTCCAATATAACCACACGCAGCAAATGCTTCAGAGGCATCGATGGTCGAAAACTGACACTCCATCGAAATCTTCCGCGCGGATGGACCAGATTTCGTAGTCGTACAAAGAGCCCGCTCTTGCGGTGGCATTCTACTCTCGGTCTTTCACGGCAAGACTACTGTCACGCCGATAACGTAAGTTGGCAAACGGCATCTGAGCCTTAGCTATGCGCCCTACAATCACGTTGGACATTCCACCAGCGCTGATGTAGCTCCCAAAGTAAATAAGCTTTCAGACAACCTCCAACAGATCACCATCAGGAGTAAGAACAAACGCAGGACCCTGTCAATTTTGCAACAGCACTTCGGACTTAGTTGGTGTAAAGGCAATACCAAACTGAAACCTCTAATTCAGAACTTCCATGTTTTAAGACGATGTTCTCTGTATGTTGTCTTGAAATCGAATGCCTGGTGGCGGTTCCACACCATCAAATTGGCAGTCTGTTAGGATACACACATGTGTCCTGCGTACTGCAAGGTTGAATAGAAAGGAGAAGGTCGGACAACCCTGTCACACCACTTGGGGTGACGAAAGTCGACGACACATTGTAAACCCGAGGCATGACATCAAATCGGTTTCACGATATGCATACACTTCTTGGGTACACCTCTACTCGATAGACATTTTGGGATAGCAGCTCTGGTGACTGAATGAAAGGCCGTTCTGACGTTTGAAAGACATTTGTCGGCCTTCTACATGAACAGGCCAATGCAACCATCTGGCGAAGTGTTAAGATGTGATCAGTACAGCCACAACCAGGGCGAAATCCAGCTTGCTCCTTACGGATATGTCCCTGGCATGTTTCGCTTAGTCTACGGAGTACAGTGGATGCAAATAGCTTTGACGCAATAGAATTCAGACTAATTCCTGGGCGACTGGTATATGAAGTGAATGAGTATTACTCGAAAATGAGGGTGTTATTGGCCAAAGTCGTCATTTGGGATGACTTCACTGACCCAGAGTTTCCGAGGCAGAGATGTCAGCCCTCTAACTAAGAATGGGTCCCCATTTACAAAAGGACAAGGAGAGTTCGACTCGACCGGGTACCTTGTGACGTCTTATGAACTCGATCTCAAGTAAGACTTCCGTTTTCGATGGTAGAGAAATGTCAACAGACCGATAAGCACAGGTAGAGACCGGCGGTATGGTCGATGGCGCCAGTGACCCGTTAGGCTGCTGTTGGAAATGATCAACTAAGCGGCCTAAACATCGTCGCAGGTTATGAATGAACTCACTGGTAGCTTCATAGATCATCTTGCTCACAGCTGACTCCCTATTATTCATTGAGATGGAAAGTTTTTCGAGAGTTCCCGGTGGCAGCGGCTCGTTCCATCTTGACGGCACGTTATACTCACGAGGTCTGGCGATCCTTTCGTACTTGTGTAGAACAGTTCGCAGTGACTGCTGTGCACTTCTGTGGTCTGTTGACACAAACGGCTTAAGTAACGAAAGTGGCGTGTACATAATGCACCTTATATCTTCACGATGTAATAAGTACAGAAGAGTAAGTTGGTCTTGATCCCATCTTATTGTTGCAAACAGGCTGAATAGTACAGTTAACCACTTTCTCTACTGCGGTGATATAAACTAACTAGCTCGCAATATTGTAAACGAGCTGTCTATTAAGACCACAAAGATACAGGGAAGCCTCCACTGCGTGAGGGATAATAAGAAAGACCAGCTACTGATTAAAGGGAAAATTTACGTCTGTGTGCGTGACCTTACACTTCGGGGACGAGCCCTAGTCTATCCGCGCAGAGTGGATGTAGCCTGTAGGTTCTAGAACACCGTTATCTCTACCAGTTAGCCCGCATGAAGTAAGCTCATTATGCTAATAACAAAAAAGCCCCGTGAACATGTGTAGGTGTTGCAAGCTGACGACTGACAACCGAGACATACTCAATATAGTC
>JTDE01021458.1:0-15845 GCA_014338405.1 Paragonimus skrjabini miyazakii | reverse complement strand
CCATTTCTAGTTCTACCACTTAGTCTTGTTTTAATAATTTTCAATCTTCTTAGTAACGTTTTCTTCTGGGATATTCCACGTCACTGTTGAGGTGAGCGGCGGCCCGAGCCACAGTACCTTTTGGTCAGGCTCATGGCTGTTGTGATGATGATGATAATATAGTCTGAGGTGCTCACCCCATATATCGACGGATCATCCACAGTATCATGCATCCTAGCATGCGACTATATTATATATATATATATAGAGAGAGAGATGGATAGTATCAGGTAGTCGGAATGGCGGATGACAATTACGAAAAAATGGTGTACCACTTAGAACTACAATTCATACAACCACCCTTGTTGACTCACTTGCTCGTTGGTCGTGACACCATTTGAAATCAAATATACATGGAATCCCCAAAGTCCGAGCACTGGGAAAAAGCTCAATCCAGAGAGTAGTAAAATTATGATACTGGTGAACATGAAAGTCAAGATAAAGCGAGATGACAGAACTAAAAAACCATCAGATTAATCGAACGCAATGCTGATCAATACCCTACTATCACACGATGCGATTGTTAATATTACTCACTATTCAGGAGCCAGCTGCCAACGTACCAGTACACTACAAAATATTAGTGGGATCACCACCCAGGACACTTTATTATGTGATTCACGTTGCAGCTGCTTAGTCTGAAGTCACTTTCGCTTCCTGCACCAACCGGATAACACGTAATGCTCTTGACTAGGAGGCAAAAACATGAGTACGAGTGTCTCATCATTTTAAAATTAGACATTCTAGTCGGCGCACAGAAGCATACACACACAGAACACGTTCAAAAGCGCATCGCTTATGGCTACAAAGCATCATATATTTTATTACTTACAATCTGCTTTTTAAGAGTAACCCAACTTTTCTAGTTTTTCAGCTCCTAGCTTGAGTAGTTTCAGGATTTAAACGGTGTAGTGACTAGCAATCGTGTGGCTTTTCTATGAGTCCCGGCTGCAACCTTATCTTCCCGCTTGTCTGATCTGTACGCATGATTCTGTGTGCGCATTCAATAGGCCTGATATGAACTCAGTGCCACTTCCTTCAGTCGTGCAACTAATTGCACGCAGCGAATGCCTGTCCTTTTCCCAACGACTCATTTACCATTCCATTCTTCAAGGTCGTTTAACCCGTACCTTTTCGAGCGTTTTTTAACGCACTCGAAGGTTCCACGCACTTTTCGCTTGGCGCGCTCTTGAGTGCCGCCGACTGGGCTGTGGCCCATCTCGTGCTTCTTTTATTTTTCCTCTTGGTTGCTGCCGTTGGTCCCAGACTAGGCTAGAGCTAACTACTTGTCATATTTCCAAACATTGCTGGAAATATACGGTTTGTTTCTAAACCCCATTGTGTTCTTTAGTTCGATGCCTGTTGGACTACGTTTCGATTGCACCTTAGGAAAGGCGTTCTTAAATTGTTAATGGACAAGGGTCTTGCGCATACCCACTACAACAGGTTTTTTCGTTCCCGTGGTGAGAGCAGAACCACAACCCGATTGTAGACGGTTCAAATGAGTCTACAAATACACATATTTACACGGAAACAATAGGCAACGTGAAATGTTGGCACGTCAGTCTTTGAAAGAGCGTAGCGTGTCAAGAAGAGTCATCCTATATTGAACACAGCTGACGAATTTCTATCGTAGGTTATTCTATGCAATTCCAACTTAGACGATAGGAAAAGCGCGAGCACAACTACGCCAACTGGTTGACACCAGGTGCAATCTTTAGAACAGCCGTTGAATCGACAGTGTCCCTACATAAAGAGGATAAATGTGAAAGCATTTACGTTTTATCGACCTTACAGTACAAGAATTTTGTTATGAGAACCGGTGAAACTCAAAGCTAAAACGGTCCAGATGGTTGATTCAAAAGGATACCAAATGATGCTTGAATAAGATGAAAGCGGCAACTTGCTTTCTAACAAGTACATCAATGTCACAATAAAAACCACCATAATATGAATGGACAGAGAAAGCAAGAATAGGAAAAAATATCTTGAATTTCTTCGGCCAACGCAATTGTTGATCCAAGGGCAGTGATGGTCGAAACACTAAATAAAATGACGATGAGAACGTGAATTACCCACATCAACGCAACGATTACAAACAGCACAATGAGAACATCGAGGTGGGCGATAGAACAAGCAAGTGTCACACCACTTTACTCTCATAACTACCCCGTTAATATTATACTCCCTGTTAACTGGTGCGGATTTCGATTCTTCATAATCAACTTCCTCCTCTGTAGCTGAACCAGCGAACAATGAACACATTATCAACAACCTACCATATGGAAAAAATCCCGGGTCCATGAATGAGGTTCTTATCAGGCAGCATAGTACGTAGATCGTTAGTATACTATGAATCATGAAAATGACCCAAGAATAAGTCGCTGAGAATTGAAAACATCTAGAAGGCATTATGTCCCCAACACTGAAATACCGGTTACATGAACACAAAATACAACGTTGTGACGCCCAAAATGAGCGCCCAAGTTACCACAGCCGGCAGCAAATCGGCCAACTTTGATGAGCACATTGCGATTTACATCTCGCCCGGGAAAATTCGCACCGCGCGCCAGAAGACTAACGGCTTCTGTGACTCTGGCGAGCATACATTAGTGGTACAAGTTTTCCAGCAGCAGTCAGAATTGTGCGGAACCTTACTGACACAATAGTAACGGCGTTGGATACATAAAGTATCAGGAATAATTTAAAGAATGAGTTCGCCTTGTTTTAGATGTTGCGGGTAATACGAATTTCCACCCTAGTAGCACACTAGAACACTCAGCCGTTCCCTGAGTAATCTTTGAGTGTTCCAACTAGAACATTCACCAAAACCCATTGATGGGTGTGTTTTGGCATTCTTTGTACTGATGATGGTTTTATTAAATTCGCATACAATTAAATGATCAATCATAGTGTTTTTTGTACAAGAATATTTTGTTTGAACGCGTCAACCCGCAACAGTTTACAGCGCGCCAATGAGGCAGCTCGTCCACTTTGGATTTATCTATGGATTTTGGTATGTGATTTTTCGTCTGCAAGTTGGGTGCGTCAGTGGACACTGCTGGCATATTCTACAAAAAATTATGCTGATGTATCTTACAAGATTATCTGGACGAGTTATTATCGTATCCTGCTTAATAGCCGAGATATTCCAATTCTAATGCGTGCTAATAACTTGCTTTTTCCAGGAAGTAGATTTTGCACAAGTTCAATGGAATTTCCGACATTATTCCGGATGCATTCATAAATGAATATTTCATTTTCTGAAACAACTGTAAGTTCTCTATCAGATCGTCCAAATAAGTTATTGCGGCGACTGTGTCGTTCGCCGGTATGGTGTTTCAAGGCCGAAACGAGTTGGAAACGGCCATTTTGATGCAAAAAGCGATTTTTCAAATTTTTCATGAAATATTAAAATGCATATTACGAGACAAATATATAGATTTCATCGAGTATACTAGTGGTGTTGCAATGGGAAAAATCAGCTATATATAAAAATGGCCCATATTCGCACTTTTGTTGAAAAAATGTGCCGCCATTTTTTTCCGTTAAAGCATATTGTTGGCTGTTGGTTGTTTCTACCTACGGTGTGGTGTAAACATGCGTAACACGTCCCACCCTATCATTGAAAACGTGCGTATTGTTTTGTTTGTTGCTTATTGCTCATGCTTCAAAGTAGCTGGCCATGTGTACGCGAGTCTATGCTCACTCATCCGACGGATAATGACCAATTTTGATGCTCGTCATTTATCCGACGAAAACATTGATTCCCACTTCTACCATCTCAGCTACAATCCTTCTATATTCGGAACATGGATGCTTATGATTCCGATGACCGTTGGTCTGTTTTCTTCGGCTGCAAACTTCACTGACGCCTGCCAGTATGTTATCCTATTTTCTGCCCGTCCATATACCCCCTGCTAGATCCCGGTGTGCCACACTTGGAGCTCCACGGCCATCAGACCACAGGTTATCAATGTGTCCTGATGGTAGTGACATTTCAGCACCAGCCGAGTGCACTATCCAAGGAAGGTAAATTGCTTGGCTTGCTTAGAATACGGAGTTGCAGTCCTGGTGCTAAGGGTGTGTGCGATGATGAGATTGTCGTAGTAACTGCTGCGGGCTCAACATCTGGATGTGATGCTATGGATTCTGTCGGAAAGTAATTTCTTTTAACTGTTCTGCATTTTGCAGAACTCGATTTAGGTTTCGAAGTGTGTGGACAAGGAGGCTGTGTCGGAGCAGATCAACGCACACCGGCCGCAGATTATGCATTTGTGGCACTCAGTGTCAGCTGAGTGCTAGCCTCATCAACGGGGCCTATGTATTCGACAGACGCCGTCGTACTCTGGAGAGAGGATCGGCTAGGCCTACTGCTGTAGCCTCTTGGGTGTATGGGAAAGAGCAGCTTATTAGCCGAGATATTCCACTTCCAATGCGTGTGGATAATCTGTTATTTTTTACAGATGTCAAGGCAGGGAGTGAATAATAAGTTTTTGCAGATACTGACGAAGAAATGGATTTTCATTTTAGTACATCAGTCTACTTGATAACTGTCCGCGATCTTTTTATTTTTCACTATAAAAATTGTTTGATCATGACGGTTTTTTCAATCATTCCAAGATGTGTGAATCTCGTTGCTCATTTGTGGAAGGCATACGTTAGTCTTAATCGTAGTTGTATATATCAAGTACTCGAAATATAGGTGGCATTTCATTAAATCGTATTATAGGTCTGCGCATAAGTTTTTTCTTTACCGTTCCCATAGTGTTCCCAGAGTGTCTACTTAAGACTGTCAGGGATCACTCGGGGAACGCTCCGGGAACACTCGGGGAACTCTCAAAGATCACTCAGGGAACGGTCGTGCCACTAGGGCTGTGACTTTAGTATTTCAGCGATTCAGCGATTGATACACGGGTCTGAGGCAGAGGCCCACAATTCCCAGATTGAGCCGTTCTATCTTGCCCAGTGTCAAGCGGGCGTCTTTTGGTCTGGAAGGCAGTCGTTGAAAACAGGGTGCCCCAGCAAACACATCGCCGACTCCGGGGTGTTGGCCAACATGTGGCGAACAGTCGGCCACACATTAAACGAATCGGATGAGAATAAAGATAACAAAATACCAAGCTTATTGTGGTACTTAAACGCATGCTGGAACGTTTCAAAAACGTACCATATTCGCAGCGTTTCCTTAACACGCGTTCAAGACTACCGCCATTTTGTGGACGTTTGTTTTAATTCGTGCTTCCAGCAAACGCGCATTCGCACTTTCATTTATTTCGTGCGTGATGAGTACGGCCGTGTCATATCGTTTGCGGTGTGCGGACTCACAATTTCGTTGACAGTTTTGTTAATGCGTCAGACGTATCGCATTATTTCGGTCTCGCTAATCAGGCTTTATTAAAATTTGTTTAGTTACACATAGAACACGTGATCCATATGGATTGCTTTTGGCAATTGTCCGTTTCACGGGATTCGCCGTGAAGGTCGTTCAAAAGACAAAGCTGTCCTTTTGGCGCAAATCCTTGATTTTCAAATATTTTTTGAAATTTTAAAATCGGAATTTCAGACACGGTACCTACAGTACATCAATTGTAAATGAGCAGCTTTAATAGAAAATTGAAATACATCGAATAAGTCCCAAAAGTACTGGCTTAGTAATGAAAATGTTTTTCAATATTTTCGCGGAAGTAACTCGCTATTGGCGTTAGATCACTTTTTCAAGTCCCATAAATGCGATCATTGCAATTCTCAAGATGAAATACGTCATACTGTATCCTGAGAGTACTTCATTATGCGGCGTTTTGAAGATATGTTCAAAATGAAAATATACAACCACACAGTGTTGGCATTGCACTTCAACAAGAACACTAACACATTTGATAGTGAAACATGTATGACAACATTTCCACCTTCCTTCTCTATAGGATATTTATACGATATCTTTCTGTTTGCAAGATTTCAGGTAGATACTAGTCGGCGAATCGTTGCTCTTAAATATGGTTGGAAATGACGTTATCATATAGTTGTTTCCATCTTCGGTGTATATGGAATAGCTTAAGAAAATAGCATCATGTCCCACTCTATCATCGATAATTTTCAGAAGTTAATTCTATTCACTCTACTGCATTGTTTCCAACTAGATTGAGGTCGCGTGGCGTTCATACGGAACAATATACGGAAACAGATCAAATCAAGCTGTATGCCGATCACCAGGAGGCACACCTCCCAGCCAGACACACTATGATGTTTGGAACGCCAAATATCTATCGCGGTGCAGAAAAATATTCCAATCAGTACGACAATCAACGAATCAAAGATGATGATTACCATGTACCCTCAAACGCTTCGAATACAGGTTTTCCATCACTTCGCGCATGTGTTCATTCTCCAAATTGTTCATGGCAAGAGTGGTTCGGAAGGAGCGGCTACTAGTGTGAACATATAATGCACACCCAGACGTTATTCATAGCTTAAGTCAATCGGGTGAAGCAGCTACTACTGTGGACGCATACTGCATTCTGAGACGTTATTCATAGCTTAGGTTAATCAGAATTAACTTCTGTCGCGCCTTTCCACATGACACAGCGTCCAAATATCACGCCTTACAATACTTTGTTGTGTTTTCACGAATACTTATCTTACATGGTTGTATGATCCTGGGGATGCATTGGTTACTAGGCCTTTCGGCCAAACACCGCGAGGAGCCGATGGGTCGCAAAGGGGTACGACGTTCCCTACCTGTAAGTCACATGAAGCAGTGAACCATTTGTGATATGCTTGCAATCCAGGCAGGTATTCATGTTGATACTGCTTCCAAAATACGTAAGCGAGATGTTGGGCTTGCCTCTAACCCTTAGTATAACGTCTTGACAATGTAACTTCGTCGTTTAGAAAACCCCAATTCGACCAAAGCAATAACAGATAATTCGATCTCAGCACATTTGGATTTTGAGGATCATCGTAGACAGGCACGAGCGAACGTTTTTTGATTACCCGTTCTACCACTACAATGTAACTGAGCAGCGTCCCCTCATTCATAACCTGCTGGGGAATGATGGAGGGAAGCACTCGCCGGACGGTTCTTTTAATTCTCTTCCATATCCCACCTCTATGGCTGGTATCAGGTGGATTAAAGTTCCAGTCAATCTTAGGAACTAGTAAGCACTCAGCAATCTTTGTTTGATCTAAAGCTCGCAGCCTCTTCCCTAACTCTGAATCTACTCCTACAAAGTTGGTGCCGTTGTCGCTCTATCTGGCATCCGGGGCACCTCGTCTGCCCACAAATCTAGTAAATGCCATCATGAACGAATCAGCTGGCAGTGAGTGGGCACCCCCTAACTGGATAGCCCAAGGCCGAAAACAAGTAAATACACAGCCGTGCGCTTGCGTTCACTTCCATCTATCTTGACTGCAAACAGACCAAAATAATCCACTCCAGTATACCGGAATGGATACTCATCAGTAGTCACTCTGTTTATTGGTGATGGAGCTATTAGCTGCTCACACGGTTTAGAAAAAGGTAGCCTGCATCTGTAGCACTTGTTAATCACGCACCTGACAGTCGCCATTCTCTTTAGCAGCCAAAATTTCGTCCGAATGGAAGCAAACACATGTGTGGCACCCATGTGACCCTCCACTTCGTGGTAATGTTTAACCATATGTTTTTGACTGTACCGTGCGACAGTAAAATAACAGGTCTTGCATCGTTTTTATCAACGCCACCACTTGCTCTTCCCTTAATACACAATAAACCGTATATTAGTACTGGTTGCAATCGAGACAGACGGCTTATACGTCTCCTGTCAGTGGAGCTAGCTCTGAGATATTTAAAGTCATCTGCAAAACATTTTTTCCGAACAAGCATGACCAACTTATTGGTTGCTCGTTCCAGTTCGAACACACGTAATGGCCCTGATTCCACCGGATCTCGTTGGCTTCCGGACTTTAGCAAGCAAACGAACTCAATGAAGCGAGAGGACCATGCCACTGCGCTAGAAACTCCGTTTCCTGACAGCTCATGAAGGCCCCTTGATATGACTGATTGACAGATACAGACCATAAGAAAAGATAGCACTGACAAAAATGTCACTACCACGGATACTAAACTATATTTTATACGGTCTCCGTCTATTTAAAAAAAGCGAAGGCCGTAACTAACAAATTTCAAAAAGAGACCTATAGCCGGAAATGAGAAGAAATGACGTCAAAACCATTCGGATGGAATTATTATTTCTCCAACAAAATAAATAAATAAACAAATAGTACGACGAGCACATGCCTCCATTCCGAAGGCTACAAACGTGGTCCTACCAGGTGAGGCAGTGGGAGATGGGGACTGTAGAATTCTACTCCCTCCCTCTGATTGCTCAAAAATTTGCGTCAGACTATCTGATTATCAGTGTTTATGTGTCGCCATTGAGAAATCGGGGTTTCAAATGGATTGAACCGTACCTGAACATGCCCTTCGTTCTAAAATGACCTTTTTTATCTCCACAACGACAGTAAGCTGTCATGTGAGTCGCAGCCTGCAAACTCTCTTTTCAGTGTGCAGGAAGAGCTGTGTGTACGGATCTGTACGTATGCGTGATTATCTCAGTACGGTTGTCTCCATTTTATTAGCGACTATGCACGCAAGTTGTTTTCTGGTCCTCTAATTCTTTTTTCTTTTTCTTACGCACAAGACTGTCATTGTTTTTGTAGGTTAAGGGTATCAGGCAGACGAAGCTTGATAAGGGATCCTCAATCGAAGCGCGGAAAGCTGTCGCCTACTAGTGCAAGAAACTTGACTACCAGGCTGCTGGCCGCCACGTCCTGTGAACTGAACTGAACTGAAGCCAATGGTCCACCTCATGTGAAGATGAACACGAAGCTCCTCTGGATGCTACATCGGCCGGGTTCGTCTCACAGGGCACGTATCTCCACTACAATGCAATGGTTTACTCACGTATTAACCTCACTCGGTTTACAACGATTAATGCAAACCGCGACGATGAATTACGAATATATTGCAGTACTATCATTGAGTCCATCCGCAGAACTACGCGGTCGATACGCATTCTCAGTTTGTCCACAAGAAGCCCCATCAGTCTTGCTGTGAGGACGGCCGCCGGAAGTTCAAGTCTTGGAATGATAATTAGTTAACGCGGGTCCACTCTTGATTCACCTAGAACGAAGCAACACTTGACCGAACCGCTCGACGCTGTCAGCCTAATGTGACTAACTGCACCGTATCCTACTTCAGATGCATTACAAAACACGTGCAGTTCTATTTCTGGGGCAGTAGATATGTTGGGAGACACGCAACGAGGCACCCTAATTGATTTAACAGATCGCATGTTTGTCATCCAATTCTCCCAGATTAGATGATCGTTCTCGTCTATTAAACTATCCCAACCAAAACCCCGACCACAAAGGTCTTGCAGCAGCTATCGAGCTGGAAGTAGCATTGGAGCAACCACTCCCAGGGAGTCGTATAAGGAAGCAACGCATTTCAATATACCCCTCCTAATATAAGACGATCTGTAAGATGCACCTGGAACTGGAAGCAATTACTTATCGCTCCCTATGTGACACCTAAGGCTCCTTGGTAATCGGAACATTCTAGGTCTAGGTTAACCACTTTGTGCAGTCTATCCTCCATGTGTATAGGCTCAACAACCTCGGCGCTGTTAGATGTCCACTTTGTAAGACGAAACCCACCCTTCTGCTACAGGCCGTGAAGTTCGTCTACAACAGACATAGCTTTCCTAGTCGTTTCTACTGACAACAAACAATCATCCACATATAAGATTTCCTTTGTAGCCAACGTTGTTAAGGTAATGAATTCTTGTCCATAGTAAGCAGCCGCTTGTTGAAGCACGAAGTTTGCACAGAACGGTTGTAATAGCAGGTAGTGTGCCGCCATTTTGTTTGACCACATACACTCTCTTCCGCTTCCTTTCAGGTCCTCTAACAGGCGGGCTGGCCGCGTCAATGCACGGGGCTGAGAAAGATGACCAATCAGAACCCGAGGTCAGCGGTCAGTGAGCATATGATCACTTCAGGTTGGTGGTTTGTTTCCGGACTGTGGGGTCCCCTATTTATATGGACAAAGGCACGATGTGAACTGAATCTCCTTGGGTATCTGTGTTGTGTTAATACACGTTCCTCGTTGCCTTGTGGCTTTTATCTTTTTGTGTGGGGTAGACCCTATTGTGCTTCGACTACGAACGTTGAACATTATGTGTGTTGTCGCTGGTGACTGACTCATTGGAATATTACACGGTGAAGAAGTAGCACCAGAAAGGTGAACGTTCAACTCGTATACCCCAGGCGAATCATCCAAAGAAAGTGAGCTCCAGCACAAGAAGCTTGAGGCCCACCGGTCACCATCCGGAGCTCGAATCTGCAAAAACATTTCTCAATATCTGCCGTGATGGCTATCGCATGCTTGCAAAAACAGAGGAGCATTCCAACAAGACTATTGGTTAAATCAGGCCCTTGCAATAGAACGCTGTTAAGAGACACTCTTTGGTATGCGGCAGCGCAAGTGAACACTATTTGCACCTTATCCGGCTTATTCAGGTTAAGTTGTATTGGACAAGTGGGCATGCGCTGAACCCTCGTCCACTAATAATTTAATACGCCTTTCCCGAAGAGCAATCGAAGTGTAGTCCCAACAGGCCTCGAACTAGAGAACACAACAGGGTTTGGAAACAAACCGTATATTTCCAGCAATATTTGGAAATATGATAAGTAGTTAGCTCTAGCCTAGTCTGGGACCAACGGCAGCAACCAAGAGGATGAAGAAAAGAAGCGCGAGATGGGCCACAGCCCAGTCGGCGGCACTCAAAAGCGCGCCAGGCGATAAAATGCTTGGAACCTTCGAGTACGTTAAACAACGCTGGAAAGGTTCGGGTTAAACGACCTTGAAGAATAGAATAATAGACGAGTCGTTAGGAAAAGAGCAAGCATTCGCTGCGTGCAATTAGTTGCATGACTGAAGAAAGTGGCACTGAGTCTATATCAGGCCTCCTATTGCAGGCATACAAAGAATCATGCGTACAGAGCAAACAAGCGGGAAAACACGGTTGCAGCCGGGATCCTTAGAGAAGCCACACGATCGCTGGCCACTACAACGTACTGGATGATGCGGTAGATACCGCCCTCTGGCATAATTAACGTTCTGGATAGAAAACTTTCATGGTGATTGGCACTGAACCTATTTCTCATTACTGTTGTTTTATTACGTTGCTGGCCATAAGTTGTACTATTGCGCTCGAGGGATGAATAACTTGCTTTGTCTAGTTCGGTTGTTATTACTATTGCGTCGAAGCTAGCTCTGGGGTTGAGTTAATTTAACTACTTCATTTCCGTATTCCTGGAACCATCACAATTGGCGCCGCGGACTTCTGTAAATTTCTACGATGGTTTCCTTTTCACTTAAAATTCTCACTATTCCCAGTTCGTCGAGAGAAATCGTGGACTATTTAGAACGCTTCGATATATGGTGTCTCACGGGCAAGTAGCTGAAAGCGGAAAAGGAGGTCGCTCACTTCTGCACCGTGATTGGCAAAGATGAGTACAGCTTGGTGAAGAACTTGTCATTTCCTAATTCACCGATTTCTCTTCCTTACGCATCCTTAGAAAAACTGCTGCTTTCACATATCCAACCCGTAAACTTTGAAGCAGCTGAACGAGCTAAACTTCACACGTTCGTGAGAAAAGATAATCAGGATATCAGACAGTTTATTCTCGAAGTTCAAACTCACGCTGCTCGGTGTGATTTCGAAGACCAATTACACACTCAACTCCGTGACCGTTTGATTGCTGGAATAAATTTGCGTGATCCACAACAGAAGCTTTTACTACTTCCGTCTTTCACTTTTCAGTCAGCTAGAACACTATGCGAACAGTATCAGGATGTCAAAGCTGCTATGAAAGATGAATCGATGGTTTTATACAACAACAACGTGGAACGATCAGAGGGTCAGCAAAGGCGGCTGTCTGAAAAAGTAAATACTGGAAATACAATTAATGATAGTCACCCTGTGCCCGATTCATATGCTGCCCGTCAGTGGAACGACTGTAAGTCATGTGGTAGCAAGCACGTTCAATCCGTTTGCCATAGTTCAAAGTCTTCTTTTACACATTCCATAGAATGTGTATTATCGTCACAACTGCAGTTGTTACGATAATAACTTGAGTTCTGAAATTCAAACCATTGCTGTTACTATAATTTCTACTAATTACGTTGATTCTACGCACCACATAGCACAATCGTTCGTTGTTAATGGTGGTCTTCAGCATTCCTTCATTGTTGACACTAGTTGTATCGAATCTTTCATTTTTGTCACTTGTGTGAAGCGGCTGGAACATTCTGTTATCTCGAAACCTGCTAATATGTCTGTTAAGTGTACTTACTTACTTAAGTGTACTTACCTATTCTTGGCAGATGTGAACTTTCACTCACAGACGTGTAGTCCGTCACTTATTTAGGTTTACTTTTTGTTGTCAATCCTGGCTCTTTTATTATTGGTCTTGAGTGTATGAATATTTTGAAGCTCTCTCTTATATTGTCCGTTAAATCTTCTGAGACTGGAAGTTTCGTTTCTGAGTTTGTTTCAGGTTTGCAGTCAGTTATTGAAAGAGTACTTGCAATCGACCCGGCGCAGACAAGAATTCTTGAACGTGTGAAAAAGAAGCAACGTCAACACTACCTCCCGGACTTTCATTTGAACCGCGGAGGATGTGATGATTGTCACTGAACCTATTTCTCATTACTGTTGTTTTATTACATTGCTGACCACAAGTTGTACAATTGCTCTCGAGAGATAAATTACTTGCTTTGCTTAGTTCGGTTGTTATTACTATTGCATCGAAGCTAGCTCTGGGGTTGAGTTAATTTAACTACTTCATTTCTGTATTCCTGGAACCATCACAAATTTCTTATATAGCCCTTGCTGAGGTGGCTGGATATAAAGGTCGCATACTTCCATTTTAATGTGGTATCCCTGAGTAATCTTCGCTTAAATGAGTGCAGACGTCGTTCACACATTGCCCGATTGTCAGGTAGTTGGTTCATCCCTGTCCGCAATGATAAACCTATTTCGTAGTGACTATCCGAAATGGACAGAGAAGCTTCCGCCTTGATGCGGGCCTCGTTATCCTCGATTGACAGGGCTCTTTTATCTGAGATTCCCTGCTAAACAAATTCCAGTTCAAACATCCTCTGAACTCTATCTTCCAAAGATACCAACCAAGCACACACGTGGTTTACACATTTGGGCATTCCAGGTGTAGCTCGAATTACACCCCTGAGGCCTCACTCAAGGACTGTTCTAACTGCGTACGGTTCCTTTCTAGTTCCTATTCTTTGTTCCAATACCCAATGAGCCTCGGGAACATCACACCCAATAATAACCCCTAAATCTTTGTTTAAGATACTAACGAAGTCACTTCATGCCAGGTGAGCCCACTGTTGCGGCTCCACTAGGAATGGCTTGTCAGTCTGTGCAACTGGTAACTTATCAACAGTATAAGCTGACCTTACAAAATGGTATTGGTCTTGTCCAGATATTGAATTTCAAACGCCGCCCGATGGCATGGCACCATGCGAGTACCATGCAGAGTGTGAATCGAAATCCGACGGGAATTACTAGGCAACTCAAACTTGCGAGCTATCCTCTCGTCTACTAAGGTGGTGTCCGAATCGTCGTCCACAAATGCATGCGTTTCAATGGAACACGTTCGGCTCACTAACCGAACAGGTACAAGGCTCAGAAGAGAAACTTTTGGACTAGTAGAAGTTGCACCACATTTTACAACCTCTTCATTTGTCTTGGGCACACGCGTTGATGCGTCATCATGCATCAGAATATGGTGACGCTCACCACAACCAGACCTCAGACACTTAACATGGACTGTACATGACTTGACCATGTGGTTGGTCTTCAAACAAATAAAACATCTCCTGCTGAGTCTGACTGTACTCCGACGTTGTCCCAACGATTGAGCGATGAAGTGCATACAGTCCGTAAGGTCGTAGTCACTTCTACACAGGGAAAAACGGGCAGCCTGAATATTCAAGCTGGTGGCTGTCACGTTAGCGTGGCATCTAGACGCTTTTAGGCAAGTCGCATCCAAAGTGCTAGGAGCAGTGGACTTCGGGTCAGACAACCTAACTAGTTGGTCATAATCACTACCAGCTACAGATATTCGTTTTTCAATGATGATTAACAAATCGGCGAGGGTGGGCTCCCTTCTAGGGGTCGCTATGCCATCAGCCATATCACCCATCTTTCCTGTAGGCCCCTGGACAGTCGTCGAACCAATCGGATCAAATTAGTAGATCTATTTAACTCCCTCGACCTACCCAAATGATACAGCGTGATATTACATGCTCGCATTTGGGTGGCTAAGTGCCTGAGGCCATCCAAGTCAGAAATACCTAACTTAGGACTACCAAACAGTTCATGAGTTACAGATTGAACGATCTGATGTGGACAACCAAATTGACTAATGAGTATGTCTATAGCCACTATACATCCTGTCGACCCAGGTGAGAGCACACAATGCTCTATGGATTCCTTCGCTCTACCACGGCAATAATAAATCAAATGTGAAAGCCGCTGGTTGTCATCATTCAACTTATTTGCTACCTTATTTTCGAAATTTCAAAGAAACCCATGAAATCGTCATGGCGATCCAGTGAATGGTTCGACCACAAGCTTAGGCATACCTACACCAGAAATAAGTGACTTTGGTGCCTCTCCCAGCATCCCTACAACGCTATTCACCTGCCCGGACTGGGCTGGTGATTGGGATGTTCCTACCTCGTTGCGTTCCCTTGGTTTTAATAAAACAACCTCTCGTTCGGGGTGTTTTTGGGTATCCAGCAATCTCCGCTGTAGCTACAGCTTTCTATGCAACTAATGCTCTTCTTCGGCGAGTAACAATTCTTCTTGCCTCAGTTGCATCTCGAGGACCGACAAAGTGAAAAATTATGATAAAACACGAGTAATATGAACCCCTTATCCCTCTTCTAAAAGCTCTTCTATTGGGCCAGATTCCCTTACCGCCTTCAGAGCCCCAAACAAACCGTGAGTACAAGAAACAGTATAAACATCATCAAACCTAGTCTGTTTCTTAGAAATAAAGGAATAGGAAGGTAACTTGTCAGGACTAAAAATGACATGAGCATCACGGGTGACTGACCGTTTACTAGTCCAGAGGTTGGTTTCGCGGAGTAACATACAGGGGCAACAAAAGTTCTGTCAGCAGCCGAATTCTCGACAGATGAAGATCCCCTCGAAATACTTTGATTCGTGGAGGAATTCCAGAGACTACAGCACGGGAGGCCAGCCGTGTTAGTATTAATAACACCATCAGATACGATAGGTTCTCCAGTCCGGATTCTTTCAGGCTTTCGTCGACCGTGCATTATATACTCAATAGATGCACGCGATTGAATACTTCGAAAGATTCGAATGAAGCTATTCAATTAATGTAAAATCGCTCCTGGCAATTTAGGGTATTCGACAAATCCAATAACGCTTATTCAGACGGTCGGGTTAACAGGGCTATCTTCCAAGTCAAAAAACGTCAGAAAAAACGACCTAAAGAATTGGAATGTACACGGTACTGTTTAATAAACTTACAACAAAGATACTGTCTCACCTTGAATGTGAATCAACCGGGTACATAAATTATCCAACAAAGAAGTTCAAAATGGGGCAGCTGAGCAAGTGTTCACAAACAGCCACCAGTCAACGGTAAATGACCTCATTATAACAATAAGGTACAGATGATGAGAACCTGTCAACAAC
>JTDE01021457.1:49615-69644 GCA_014338405.1 Paragonimus skrjabini miyazakii | reverse complement strand
ATTATATGCTGAGGCCACCAACAGTTGGGTCAAACCACGTGGTGGTCAAGCAACAACATGGTCACGGAATATGACGCTGGTTAGAGACGCTATCCGAGATGGCGATGTGTCGCAGTCAGTGGCGGACCTGTATCCATACCATTTCTAATTCTTCCTGTTAGTCTTCTCTCAATAATTTTCAGCCTCCTCAGTACCGCTTTCTTCTAGGATATTCTTCGTCACTGTTGAGGTGAGCGGCGGCCCGAGCCACAGTACCTTTTGGTTAGGCTTATGGCTGTTATGTCGATGATGATGGTAATGCCCACTGAACTGACATAAGAGTCTCAAGTATACTGCTCGTAGGATAGAATAGTCAGTTAATGAGAATCGGGCAGCTTGTGAGACCGTGTGAGCTAGAAACTACTGGCAGGGACCGTTGAAGGTGAGAAAAGGTGTAACTGGTAAGCAGTGAGTATGTAACAGTGCTGTCGAACAGAACCTGTCATCCTGCGCCGGGTTCATTCGACTGTACGGCATACTACATGCATGTAAGCGTGGCCAAAGTCTGATTCGTTGAGCTTATTTCAGTGGTATTAGTTATTAGTACGCTGATTTTACGTTTGATACCCATTTCGCCTGCGTTTGCGCAGTTTATCATTGTTGTTGTTCAGCTGGCGTCTGTCAGTCGACGAGACACCATTTCGGTACAGTGTACGTCACCGCGCTTGTGTAGTATAGGACGTATTCAGACATTACTCCAAACCTAACCAAGTATTAAGTAGTGGACTATCGGCACATGATATACCCTAAATATACAGTCAACAACATTAGAAAAGGGGGTCATAAGACTTCCTTTTGCACGTCGCCAGTCAGCCGGAAGCAGCAGCTTCTGACGCTTCACCTGTGAGGATCTAGATTCAAACTTCTGTCTCCTAGAAGTTTAAAAATAGGAAATATGAAAACATCAGAAATGGAACTAGTGACTTCAAGCTCTCTGCGCTTTACAGGTTTGAAGTTTCTGGCTTTTATTTTAACAGAGAAATCCAGGGTCACCTTTCGCCAAACCACTTTGTACGTTCAAACACCAATGGGTATGTAAACGGGCTGGTTTAACCCAGTACATTCACACGTACTCTTGTATATGTTCATATTCTCTCTCACACAACCCAGAAACAACGTAGGCCGGCAGTTGTACACATGAACATTACAAGTGTTTTTGAGACTAGTAGTTTCAATGACAATCATGAAAGAAACGTATAATGTATGGAGCTGTAGCGACATATAAGTCGAGAAAGGAGCATGCACAGAACAACAAATGCAAACGATATTGTTTGGATATCTTATTAGAGTGGCCTTACGGCTATTACCATGTATATGCGTGATACCTCTGCATGATGATTCGAAACAGCCTGGTGTCAACTAAACCGTGAAATATAGATGAAAGGTTATGGCAAACATAATTTAAAGTTATTGTATTGTCAGGCACTTAGGCAAAGAAGACAGGCTCAGCAAGAAACCCTCAAGTAACTCATGGGGACATACGACCTTATCAACTTGAAAGTCCCCAATTTTGATTTATAGTCGCTTAGTTGAGCCGAGGAGAGTAGTTAATTGTGAAATCTCACTTTCCCCCTGCATCATTTGCTAGATTAATTGTAAACTTACCTGAAATTGCGCACGTGCCTGTCTATTTTGACGCTTACAGATGAGTGACATTTGTATCTCCCTATTTTAGTGAAAGACTATTGTAACCCGAGCGGCGCTAACCTCTTTAATGTCATGTATATATGAATATATCTATTCATATGTATTTGGCATTCGAAAAGTGAACAGTAGGTGATCTCCATCCGCCTGAATTTGAGAATTTGTGCAGCCACTTGATTCCTGCGAACTTCCATTCTGTAGAACGGGCCGGACTACTTTATTATGTGTAACAAACAGTTCTGTATGTTTAGACAGCGGATTACAGTTGATATACTACATTAAGAGGTCACTAAGTGCTGACAAACTAAACAAATTGGTGAATTCAAAGCTCATTTGTTCCATTTTTGGAAATGGCTGCCGATGAAGCTAGGTCATGGGTTCATGTGTTATCAGGTTGTTACAGGAAAAAGAGTAATCCCTTCTTGTGTGTTCCTGTTTCTGTGTTGGTTTTTGTGAAAGTTGTGTTGGTCGGTTTATAGGTATAAAGAAAAAGTGGATGGAACTGCATAGAGGGTGAATTCAATGAGGCTGTTGGCTGCAATCATTTCAGCAACGAGCACTGAAACACACTGGAACAACATTCAGTCGGACGTGCGCGGATGATGACCTGTGAGACTGAACCAATATAGCGGCCAGGAAACCTGTAGTGCCGATTGTCTGTCACGTGTGTGCCGACTATGTAATATTTCAATACTGTCAACCGATTCATCCTTAACCACATGGTTGCTTAATGCGCTCCAAATTGAACAGACATTGATTGTGAAGCAGTTTTATTCAAAAGTCCCGTTACTCAGTTTCAGCGGGTGATCTCTCAAACGTTCACTCTTATTTAGTGGGAGGAGATATGCCAACGGATGATCCGGGTTGTCGAGTATTAGGTCTCCCTGAGATGTTTGTGATTCATTGGGAATTGACCCCATTCTGCCAGTCTTTCAGGTTAGGGGTTTTCCTGAGCTACATGATTCTTCTAGTGGCTCATCTCTGAACGCTTTCAATAAGTGTCCAGACTTTCTTAGGACAAGAACGCAAGACTCGTATTTTTGTTTCCGGATGTGGGCAGATCATGGAGGCAAACCTGGTGGAAAACACTCAAGGATGGAGAGTTTCCCAAATCCTTCCTAGAAGATTTAAAGTTATTTGTACTCTTTTAGCCATGGTGGCACAATTCGTAGAAAAAATCAAACCGTCTGCCACAGTGGTCTCTAGGTCTCTCCTGCATACTAACAGGAGCAGTTTCGTGTTGCAAAGATAATAGTCAGTAGAGTCTGGATGAGTAAAGTGCATGACTTTACACTGGTTGACACTGAAAAATATGTTATTTTCTATGGGACATTTATTTAGACGGTTCATATCGTCTTGTAAGTTCATCACATCTTTCGGGTGCTCCAGACCTTGCGCGATGTTTTTGTCGTCGGCGTAGCGCAACGTCGACGGTTTGACTATACTGTGTAGTTCATGAACGAAAAATAAAAACAGTGAATAATAGTGGATCCTTGCGGAACGCCACTATTGGCTGGTAACCACTCTGACAACTGTCCATTCTTGCTGATGTTGAACTCACGTTCAGTCAGGTGAACAAGCGTTCATCAAGGTCATAACTATTTAATTTTCACAGCATAATGGATTGATCAGCTCTGTCAACGGCTTTGGAGAAGTTAAAATATGGTCACTCCTCCGTCAGCAACCTCCGTCAAAATTCACGAGCAATGAGCAGATTCGTGATGCATGGGTATCACCCACGAGAGCCATCTTTCTTCTTGGTGATGAGTTCTAAGCCTTCAACCTCTTCCCGGAGAAAGCCTCTACTCTAGAGACCACTGAAAGCAAATCTATTGGTCCATACTTTGCTTGGTCATCTCTTCATCCACAATTGAAAGCAAGTGTGATTGTGTACCGTCTCCAGAATTTTGGTTAATGGCTAGGTGAAAAAAACGATCAGCATTTCCATTAGTCGGTTTTGCTAATTCAGTGGTGAAGCCTTTTGAGAATAGACTGTTCTACCTGGTGAAAAGACTGGTGGTACTTCGGAAAGTAAGAAACGACGAATTGGAAAAAACAATGAATTCAGCAAGTTTCGATGCAAAAATGCGCTTCTTGGTTATTCAGAACCTTGGAAATGTAAGAAATTAAAGAAATAGAGAATCTACCAGGAGTCAGTTTGCGTTCATGCGTAGGACAAAGAAGTACTTTTTATTTACAGGCTTATCTAAGGTGAATAGTCGTACTACAATCCCTCTGTCAAAGAAGTCCTTAACCGCGAATGAACAAACTTCAAGTAATTTGACATCAAAAAGTTTTCAGCAAAACTTGTACCATGCGTCAAACCAGTAACCATTCCGGTGGTTGCTGACTGGGCAAGGTCAACGGTGAGCATCCACGTTTACTAACCTCTACAAAAAACCTGTCTGACACCCGAGTAACCATCACATACAGCTTCTGTTAAATGTGCAGCACGTTTATTTGTACCTAAAAGGCTCTGTTATTCCAAAAACTCCAACTCCTCTTTTAGCGTTCATCTATCATTTGAATAAAGAAAAGATAGGTGAAACCCATGAACAGGCGCAAGTACATGATGCGCGTCACTTGCGGCGTTGCAAAGATATACAGTTGTCTATTAAAAGCGGAAGTTACAATGCACGTGTGCGTTCACCTTTGCTGTATGAGTCCGAGACCTGACTCATTAGTTCCGTAGATTCACATGGACTGCCTGTCATCATCATCAACATAGCAGCCATGAGCCTGACCAAAAGGTGCTGTGACTCAGACCGCCGCCCACCTCAACAGTGACGTGAAATATCCTAGAAGAAAACGCTACTAAGAAGTTTGAAAATTAATGAAAGAAGCCTAAGCGGAAGAAGTAGAAATTGTATGCATACAGGTACGCCATTGACTGCGACACACCGCCATCTGTGATAGCGTCTCTAACCAGCGGTTTGAGTGATCACGAAAACCCCATCCAGGCAGGCCACATCTACCCACCTTGCTTAGTGGGTATTTTATCACCGTCGTCTTTGGCAGTTAGCTGGCATCAAATGGGATCATTTTGTGAGAAACGCGACAGTCCATCTGTGCGTGATTAAAAAATGTGCAAATTCGCGGCCTATAACCGAAACAATGAAAATTACCAGTCTCTGCTGATTGGTTTACGCGGCCCGTAGACCCACGGAGCGTCTGTTAAACCGCCCATTGTTCGGTGTGGCTGTTAGTGACTGAAAGGAACCGCAAGGCGGTCAAGTGATGACGTGATCACGAGCTATGAAACTCCTGACCGTCTTGCTGAGTTGGGTTGGTAGGTGCTGTCTCCTTGGTTGGAGACTGGGATAACTCACACCACTGGTTTGGAACACCCTCTGACATGGCATTGTGTTGCAGCCAATGACTGGCTCTTATTCCTGCAGTTGTTAACTTTTTTGTTTCGTGAAAATCAGATGATTTTGTTTGTATGTTTTCTTCCTCTTCCATCTTTCAGCTATGCATTCTTAGTTATTTACTGCCATGCAACTTCAAAAGTCATTGTAGAGACCTCCGAAAAAATCAGCACATAGACGACACGGAGCGGAAAGGAAACGCATGACTCGCGACGTTTGAGAAAACATGTATTTTCCGTTCATATGGTTTTAACATTGAGTGTACTTGTAAACTTGCGGAAGGTAATAGGTGCGAAAAATAATGAATCATACAAGATAAAAAATGCTGTGCAAATGCCACAATACTCAAAAGTACGACTCAAAGCTGAAATGATGATGAACTGAAACACGAACGCCCACATCTTTTTTAGATTTGTTTTCGAAATACTTATCGTGGTGTATGCACTGAGCATCACGAAAATGTCCCTTTAGCCTCCGCCGAGGAACTCGTGCACATTTGTTGTCTTTAAGAGGGATTTTGATTATCTGGTCAGTGTTTAATGCTGTCGGGGTCGTTCTTTGATGTACTGGCTTCGACTGAAATCATCTTGATTGTGTATGGGCGTGGCTGACCGTTGCGGAACTACTGAGCCGCTTATGTTTGTTGATTTAGAAATATCCGGTGGTTCAGTGGTTGATGGGCGGGTATGAAGCAAAAAGCTCGTAATCAGTAATTTAGTAATTGTCCGATCGAATATGTGTCAACACTTCAGTAAAACATTGACGCGACACACTTCTTTGGGACTGAAATCAAAACAGGATGAGTAATGTATGAAAATGGAGCAAAAAAAGCTTTTTAAGCTTATTGATAACTTTGACTAAATAGCTGTGTCTGACAACGCCTTAAGTGCTATTCTGGAAGATGTATTAATAACGACTGAAAGCAATCTATACTCGTGAATTATCATTTTGTGTGAAGAAAAGTGTTGTCGAAAGGTTGACGACATCTTAGTTGAATCCCACTGTGGCGACGACTACGTTATTGCTGATAAGTCAATACCCATACCACACTTCTTGCTTGACCATTTGAAGGTCAGCTTGTAAACTTTCAGCTTCATAGTAGTTCCACGGTTTCAAGTTGTTCGTGTGCAAAAAAAGTTTCTGAATAGTTAATATGAAGGTTTTAACCGTTCAAACTATGATTTACTACTGTATGAATGTACACCGAATCGGGAGGTGATCTATTACTTTGACACATTTTTTAGAGTGTCCTTTGCAATGTACTGTAAGGAGAGGAACATATGATTCAGCTATCCATTTTTGCCTCTCTGGATTAATACACTTTGTCTATAAATGGATACATCCACTTCTGTTTATTATTTTGTACTTTATCCGATTTACCTCTAGACCGTTAGCTTTGACGTTTTGCCGGGTTAGTACGGACCGTAAACGTTCAAATTGTTGTGCCAATGAGAGCACGAAGTCGGACACTCTGTCTTGGGCTCTCTGTGTTTCGTTTTTTCTGTATTCTGCGTTATTTCTTCTTACAGGAGCACTGAGAATTATTCACTTCGTAAGAATAGGTGTCAATAATAGTTTTTATTTTGAATGCATTTTCTTGATATATATCCGTACCCGTACATTTGTAAAAGCATACACAATCCGTCATCAGGTTGAGACCAAGCACTCACATATGCCTTCCAGTATGTTTGTACACACGGATTCTTCGTCCCGTTTTTTCTGACAAAAATTTACGACGCAGCTACTTACGCTTATGTAAAGGTTTTCGACCAGCCGTTTGTAACAGGGTTAAGACAGTCATGACTCTTGGTCACCCGGTCTTTTCATATACTGATTAAAGATAGGATTGGTTGAGAAGAAGCGGATAAACAAACAAAAGTCAATCACCCTCAAAAACCACTAAGGAAAGTATGTGAGAAAAAGAAAGCGGACGCTTATGCCACTCAATAAGAGACGGAAATTTTCTACAAGATCGACATCGTCCCAGTAAAATACCGGAACAATTACTAACTGTTATATACCTGAATTTCCGTTTTTACGCACCGCATTTTTTGTTTATTTTTATTTTTTTATTATCAGTATATGTATGCCTCAACCTTTCGTTTTGGTTCATCCTAAACTTTCTAGTCTGCAGTAAATTGTTCGAGTGATTTATGATTAACCCATCTTACCGCTTGCGCTCACTGGCCTGGGGTAGAAGGATGGTGGCGTAGTGATTACTGTAGAACAAGTTAGACAATGTCGCATTGACCCACGTCATCCCCCGTTTCTTTTGACAGTATGCTATTTGAAACCTGGGCAGAACTGAGTGACGTCGATTATTATTTTGAGAAAATTCCTACATTCTTACATGAAATCAACTTCAGAAAGACGCATGGGCGTACAGCAGGAAAGAGGTCTTCCATATAACGTGGAACATAGAAGTGAAGGGATGAGAAAACCAATCACTGTACGTTTCGAAGTCGTGGCACTGAAAGGGAATGTGTACCTCTTTATCTGTTGGCAAGCACTCATACCCATAAGTCTATTGATGTGAATTTGCCACGCGTGATACGGACGTTCACATGTACGCAAACATACTGCAACCCTATACTAAAGTCCTATACTACAGTCCTGTTGGTATACGTCATCACAAGTGAGTGCCTGTGGTTCTACCCTTGCACGTCTCATCCATTGTAAACTTGGTGAAGTAAACTCGAGGACGTTGGAGACCTATGTAGTCAAGCTGGCTAATGCTAATCAGCTAGCTGATACACCAGCGCGGAAATGAAAGCCCTCTTTCTTTAGACTGAAAGTAAGAAAGGCTATCCAACAGAGCACATACACTTACATACGTCTGGAGTCGTGTGAACAGTCTTCTGTACTTGTCCACTTCCACATGAACCTAAATGTGAACTTACGGTGCACAACGGATTACATTTGCCATTCCTAAGCTAATCTTTGTTTAAGGTCCCAAAGGGCTTTCCAAGCCCTAATCCAAACGACTCTTAAACGAATCTAGTGATTAATTACCCAGAGTAAACTTATATGACTAAGTTCATGGATCTGGAACACTGTATTGAAAGGACCATATCCCAATAATCGTAGGCTGTCGAGGATTCTGTTGTGATACGTTGTGAACTATCGGATAAAATGTTTTTTTTTCTTCCGAAAATGAATAACTCATATATAATGATTACAATAAAAACCGCGTATATTTTTAAAATCTTAACTTAGATCTCCAAAGTATATTTCATTTCAAAGAACCCCCGGAACTGCTTGGTTTGGTAACATAGTCCTTTTGTTTCATGCCACCGGTCGTTTTAACGGATTTAGTTCTTTTTATTATGGCTTCGTTTACCTTCTTCTAACTTTAGACCAGTCAGCTGTCATTAATATAGTGTTTGGTGTTTTGAACCAATATCTGGCATATTTAATGCATGGACCAATCCCCTCAGTCTGTGCCTGCTAAAAGGCCGAATAACTAAACGCGCTTTACCCTTACCACCAAGTATCTGTTTCGTTACATAATCGTTCGTGTCCTGTGATACGTGAGATTGAACGCATGCGTTGATCGCCGAGCGTCTGTAGACGATTTATACTCTGCACTCTGACTGGCCACGTCTCTCAGTCTTCCAGGTGGCAGTTTGTATATGTAGAAAAAGCTTTTGGTTGAAGTGTGTGCACTTGCTCACCCTGTTATTAGTGCGGTCAGAAATGTTGCGGCTTCACAGTATTGCGTTAACAGCAAAAAACCAGTATAAGTTTTGTCAACACGGTCCACCATAACTTTGGCTCATTCATTCAGTTCATACTCCGACTGCTGGATATTCTTCATGTGGTTTTTCGTGTTTTAGTGTGGCTCATTCGATAAACACTGAATCACGCCGTATTCTCAGTCTCTTTTCACTCCAATGTGCGGTAATTGTGTTTCTATGACTTTTAGTCGAGTTCGTTGGTTTTCATTGCTTATTTAATTGCTTGTTCTCAACAGATATGACCATGTGGATATCGCCTCTTGCAGTTCTTCGACACTCCCGCCTCCAACGATCAGTTGTTTATCCATTCTTTAAACTTATCAGATAGTAATAGTCAACTTACGAATCAGTTTTACACATTTAGGTCTAGCAACTACGAGCCGTTCATAACTTCTTGGTTTCAGTTGGCACACTAGATTGAGATATTAGTCCATGAACAAAGAAAAGTTAAGATGGAAGGGAATGCAGACCATTTGCACGGTTGATATTAATGGGTTACAAATGCACACTACTTGTTTCAACCACTGTCTATCCCGGATGGTGTTTTCGACCGACACTGATGACTACCATATTGCGTTGTAAGGTCAGTGTGTTGCTTGACGTATCGAACCCTTGCCTCATTGATCAATAAACAGCATGTATACCGTTGCCAATACCTTGACCAGTTTCTCATAAATGGTTTTTCAGTTACGAGTTTGGCTACCTAGGGTGCATTCTTAAACAGTTGATCCCTCTGTTCACCATTTGTCTAAATCAGTAAACTGATCTTTGCTTTTTGGTTAATCCTCTCCAGGATGTCAATTCATCGTATGCTTCTTCATCGTATGGCTTACACAGACCATGTCTTTTACTCTCTTGTGATTTGTTGATTTCATATTGACTGCGTATTGATAGAATGTCCATAGGTGAGTAAGGCTGTAATGTTTAGTCTGCACCTGCGGTCCGAGCGGTAAGTTTGTTAACGCAAAGAAATTAACTATCCATCTTCGTTTGCCACAGTCATCGACGTAGACGCAGGACGATCGGGTGGCTTTTTACACTTTTACTTCTCCCTGGTAAATGGAGGCATGAGCAAAAATTAACTTGCTTTCAGCCTCAGATTGCGGTGCTGACATACATGCTTATATTTCTCGACTGTGATTACTATGGCTATAGCACTCATCAATCGTAACAAAGAAAGTCAAAATACAAAATTTAAAAAAAAACGTAGGTAAAGGAATTTATAGCCAAAGTTAGCAATCTTACAGATGCCCCCGCATCATTGCCTGTGCATGTTTGTTGCAAACTCCCGGTTTGACTCAAAGAATCAGTTGCAGTCTTCAAAGCCGATGAACACGATATAGGTTAACCGTCTTATCACTAACCGTGATGAGTCATACGAGGTACGAAAGATGCTGAGTTGGAATGTGAAGGATGCACAGTCCAAGTGTTTCCTTGCACTTGTTAATTTTATGCTGACTTTACTGTTATTGTGTGTAACAGTGATCGTCGAATGGGTCCCGTTAATTTGTGCAGTGAAGATAACCCAGACACTTCCTTTATGTAGAATTATCCTCTAAGAAATTTCATCATCATTATCATCATAACAGCCATGAGCCTGACCAAAAGGTACTGTGGCTCGGGCCGCCACTCGCCTCAACATTGATGTGGAATATCTTAGAAGAAGACGTTACTAAGATGATTGAAATTACTGAGAGAAGACTAAGAGGAAGAAGCGGAAATGTTAGGATATAGGTCCGCCATTGACTGCGACACATTGCCATCTAGGATGGCGTCTCTAACCAGCGGTTTGAGTAATCACGAGGGCCCCATCCAGTGGTTTCACTCATGACTGCTTCCCGCCGTAGCAAACCACCCCACAAGTGGACGATGGAGCAGTTGACGGTCCGTTCGACCGAAACATATGTTTACGAACGCATCAGCAGAGAGTTTTCTCCTTCTTCTCCACTTCTATGGGTTTTTATATACCGTGACTTTGATGGTGTGCCCATTGTTGAGGGTTTAAAATAATGCAACCAAATTCCTGGATCAAACTACTGCCGATGGCAAAATGGGAATTAATCATGAGTATAAGCAAAGATCTTATTAATAGTCGGGTGCTGGTAAAAATTCAAGACATGCACCGAAACCGTCATCGTACAAACAAAAGCAATATTTACTGTATGATTATCCGCAAAAAAAACGATCCATCATTACTTTTTGAAGCAGATTGTACTGAGTTGAGCAAGTTTGTGTTGCCATGAAATTTGCTAATTTACATCCAAAATTGATGAAGCACAGCCGGTATTGTTTGACAGATCTGGATTTGTTCTGTTGCACGACACTACTTGACCGTGTTTGTCGCGAGTGATTATCATTGGACTTAGGTGAGGTAAATCACGTAGGGGTACAGCATTCACTTATTTGTCAGAACTTTCGTCGACATGCTGCTCCTTGACATTTTGAAAACAGACGACTGTAATCGAAGGTGTATAACAACTTGTGGTGTTCGAAAGGTTTCTGAGTTTTATCGAAATGGTTCAAATGGTTTACCGTTTCTTTAAGAAGAAAATTGATTGGAACACACAGATACTACTTTGGTCGGAAATATTGCCTACTTACTCCCTAATTTGTAAATTTCACTTATCATTACCTGTTATCTTTGTTTATAGTGCTTGGTCTTACTTTTTTAACATGGTGCTTCAATCACTTAGTTAATAAGTTCATCCGTACATTCTCTGCGTCTGCTGAAGTCGAATGCAAACCTGTTCTTCAATGTTTGTGTTATTTTCAGCGATCTGCATTCCTATCGTTGATTCGGGGATCTCAATGGATACAGAAACAAGGGCTGCATCATTCATGTCTCGGTCAGACACTTCGGACCCCTGTAGGAGGATTGTGGAGTATCCTGCACAAGGCATTGCATCTCGGTGGAGAGATAGCGACCGCTTCGTCTAGCGGGTGTTTTCGGTAGGCGAAGTCGGTGGTTCTTATTCATGTAGTTCGGGCGATTTTGCCTTCACCCTAGAGTATTTTAATGCACACTTTCTGGCGTATTGCTACTGTTATCTAGGGTTTGTTGGGCCAGTGAGATAGACATTGGTTTACTCTTAGTTGATATATTTCTATGAAACTCTCCCTTTTCTCTCTCAGGTACGGATAACACGATCAAGATAAGAGTGCTTAATGCGGTCGCTAATCTTCGTCACTTGTAGCGTCGAAAAATCACCCGTTTGTCTTTTAAAGGCGGAGTTTACGGTGCGCGTGTGCGCTCAGCTTTGCTTCAGGAATCATTACCCTGACCCATTTGTACTCATGATGTATCGGGACTCTGGGTACTCAACCATTGTTGTCTTCGCCAGTTTACCAGTATCATGTGGGCTGACTGTGTAAGCAATGCAACCATCCATCGACGCGTACTTGGCAAAAAAGCAAGCTCGCGACCGATAACCGAGATGATGAAAGCGCACGGTCTTCGCTGTTTGGGTCATATACTCCACATGTCGACGGAGCGTCTGTCGCACCGCGCCATGTTCAGTGGGGCTGTTGATGACTAAGAGAAAATACAAGGCGACCAGATAATGTCATGACCACTGGATGTGAAGGCCTTGATTGCTGTGCTTTGTAAGGTTAATGTTTACCGTCCGTAGCCAATGGCTAACCCTTATCCGTAAAATTATTGGTTCCTCTTTTTAGCGAGGCTCGATTGTTTTTCCTTTGTAGCCCTTCTCCACACAGTGGTGCGTAGTTACTACTCTGCTTCTTTGTGGTTTCTTGTCAGGATTAACGGAAGCCTGAGCCACTGTACCCACGAATTAGAGCTAAAAATAATGATGCTGACTATGATTGTGGGCTTCAACAGGAGCGAATGTTTCGGTTCAGGTGGCATATCGGGACACAAAAACTGCGGTCATCATTATATATATATATATCGTAGCAAGATTCTCCACCAACTGTAAGTGATAATCAAGTCACGTGATTGTTCATTTTTAGGGGAAGAATTTGGCTCTCTATTCACAGTGTTATTTCCGTATGCCCCTAGCGATTGAACAGTACACGTCAGACGGTGAAAATATCGCAACTTTTCATTTTTGTTTTGTTCTGTTCAAACGACAGAAATCCACATCACAGCTCAATTGTAGACTCGTTATTCGATTCAGTGAAACAGGCGGACTCTGACTTGGTGGACACCAACGAGCTGCTTGATGTAAGTCTGTCCATGGAATTCTCAACTGAACTATCTGTCTATGATCCACAAATACTTGCTGGTGAAAATAATATCAAATATATTTTGACCATCTGTAGAGCAAAGTACAAAGTTTAGGTAGTATAGTACCATTTTTATAATAACCCCATCATGAACCGGACTATATTTATGGAAATCACATTCTGTTGCATAACTTGTAGTCCTACTTGGCATACTACGTAAACTGCCAGCATGTTAAGCGAATTTTTGGCGATGAGACTATCTACAAAAGAGATCTCAACTTGTAGTCTGACTATTCTTTTTTCGGTTGTTTTTATGCTAAAGAATACACCGCGAAACGGAACTGAAAATTGTATTCATTTCCGCTGAGAACGTCGTACACTACCCTTGATCATTTGTACTATCTGCATCACGACCGTTTTGTTTGTTCTTCCAAAAAAGAATATAGCCAATCGTTACACCTTCGCAAACGAGTTCACACCACACGGCACGATTGTAATAGATAGGTGTGTAGTTTATCGCTATGCGTTTTTTTTATCGAAACATTTCCGGGACAGTTTCAAAACCACGAGATGCCTGTTTCACTGCTCATGTTGGACTCATATTTTATGGTAGGCTAAACATATCGACGAATATGAAGGTTCTTTATTCCTAGATTCCTTGTTACATGTTCACATGATATCACCTACTGAAACAAACAGGCTTTTAGAATAGAACCTACCGAATGATTGTTGCGGTCTTATTGATTAATCCCCTAAGCTTGTGCTTCTCGTTCCGTAACAAGCGTTCGAGTATCCTAGTTTGCGCATGATATTTGGCCCGATACATCAATATATACAAATATGTCCGGCCAAAGATCACTATAATATACATATACATATTATTACAAAGTTATACTAGATAGACTAAAGTCACAGGAATGTTTTTTGTCCTCACTGACAAATTATTTGTTTGCTTACCGTGTGGTAGCGTTCTAAGGCTTCAGTTTTGAATCTGAACTTGCGGGTTTCGCGATTCAAGTATGTGATTGGATCACCTTTTACGGTCAAACAAATCTAGTCTCTGCCGCGTGAAGTTTATTTTTCCAATACCAACTTGTCCATTTGCCTTGTCTTCGGAACTAAGATCACTGTAATGTATCGATAGAATCATTGCGATGAACTTACATAGTATAACAACTACGTTTCACTGGCTACAGTTAAGCAGAGTGTTAAACCACGCCGACATTTATTTTAACCTCAAGTTTGATCAAATGTTTCGTCAGCATTCCTCTTGCTGGGCCGCTAGAATATAGTGACATTAAATGCTCTCATATTTACCCCTCAGTCATTTTTTTTCAGTTTGCTTTGCTCTGCAGTGAGTAACTCGCTATATAAAGTAAGCTTGTCATTTTTTGACTTCCGATGGCTTAAACATTTTGAAATAAGAGCAACAGACTACCTGATCAAGAATCAAATGAATATTAACCAGACTTGATATCTGTGTCTGCTTCTTTGCTTGATGGTTAGTTTTCAACCACGTCAGAATTCGTGGATTACACTTCTTTATTTGTTTGTCTCCTTTATATAGTTGATTACCAAGGCCGGAATATCTTTGAATGACCCTCGATTGAGTCGATTTATGGAAAATATGAAGAAAATGCACGGTCTACAGGGCGGTCAAAAACCTACACATCGCACCCATTCTCTTATGTTGGACAGGGAAGCCTTCAAAACGTGAGTGCCACTGGTTGAACTGGTCTGTGACTCGTATTTTACTTCCGAAAGATCAACAAACTCAACGGGAACTAGAACACGCTCCCTCTGGATTCGCGCTGAAGGTTTGGCTTATTGGTGATTATTGACCGTTTAGTAGCTTTGCATTTGTTGCATCCAGACGGTTCTGTCCCTTTTTGACAAACGTCTTCAGTGGCTCAGTTTCATGGTTTAGATCACTGTTTCACATCCCCTGATCCCGACTCAAATTTAGCTCGCAAAACATTTTTGTAGATCGCGTGAGGTAAACAAAAAAAACGTTTAAGTGATACATATATAGTCATCTTAGTAGACTCAGTCTCCATGAATACAGGATGGTCACTTACTCTCGTCAACAGTGGTAAGAAGTTACTTTCTTAGGGATGGAAAAGTCAAGGTATCATACCTCCACGCTCCCAACACGAACTGTTGTGTGAAGGGAGACTCCTGAACCAGACTGCATTTTTTGAATGCACTTAACCTCCAACAACAGACAAGTTGATTTATATCGAAATAAGCGTTAGGTCAGAAATTCATTTGACAAAAATGCTTAACAAACTGGAAAGGACATTACCAAATTAAAAAAGAAATTTATCAATGAGTAGGTTTGATCAGCAATGTCTGGTCTACTACCCGGTGCATTATTTTGGACCACGCTATATAGTAAAATAATTATTGGCAAAACAAATGAAAAATTCTGCTGCCAGTTTCTCCAGCACACCTCTTCAAAATTGTTTTCCTACTGTCTCTTAACAGCTCTGCGTTACACTCTTGTCCTTAATATGAAACCGCGGTCTGGCAAACTGTAATAAAAAGTTGGTCGTCTAGAAACCCGTTTAAGTAGATAAAAACTGGTTTTTAATTGACGTTACCAGTTTGTTTACTCTCATCAGTCACAAACGTAAAACATGCGAGTTATGTATATGTCACACAAATAGAGATAGACAGGGTATGGACACGTATACAGTCACACCTATGTGAACAAAAGTGGTTGAAGCAACCCATAGGGTTGACGTGGTAGTGATGACATAATACGTGGTGTGACTGTATACGTGTCCATACCCTGTCTATCTCTATTTGTGTGTCATATATAACTCGCAAGTTTTACGATTGCGACTGATGAGGATAAACGAAATGTTAACATATCGCAACATATGTTTTCTTTCTGCATTGATGAAGTTATTAAAGGGAACCCAGTGTTTCCAGTTACCATTTTAACTAATAATGTCCTCAGCATTACCGGTGTATTGAATGTTTTGGGTTGCAAGCTTAGGCGGTTGGGGGTTTAGATAACTGAAATTTTTAGCCTTGCGCTCTTTTGTTGATGTCTCAACTTGAGTGGGAACAAACTGACTGATTGATACCACTCCACTAATTCTACTTCCTTCAATACCGCCAGTTCTGTTTCTTACTTCTTTCGGTTGTTTGAGAATTAAGCAGCCGTGACAACCACTGACACATGATTATACCGTTGTCAGGATTTGCTTCTGTTTATGTGAAATGGGAATCATTGGCTAAAGTAAACTCTCTCGTTTTTTAGTCGTCAATTTGGTTGCTCGCCTGAAGCCTTATGGAGTATGTTGCGTCGCCACTGTCAACCGTATTTTTCGCCTCACGGTCTCGCTTCTGTGTAAGATGCATTCACAGCATAACACATCAAATGACAGTGATATCGCTCGACATCAGTTAGCTTTCTCTTATGGAATCTGTTCCCTCTACCGATTGAATCGTCTCCAATAACGATACACAGACAGTTTCAGGAATCCCCCTCTCTGGAGGCCCAATGAAACGTGACGTTCTTCTGAAGTTTTCCAGTAAGGGAGGAGAGAACCTCGTACTACTGAGTATTCCAACAGCCAAATTCCGAATGTCCAACCTATCAAAATCGGCTGGGTATATGGACTTGGCTTATTGATGCATTCTGAGTGAGTTGGAGTCCTTAACAAGTGTTTTGTGATGAACTCTGTTCAACGCAAACGATAAACTCAGTTTCGGACTCGGATCCTATTTCGGTCAGTCGATATACTGGGGTCTTTAGTAGTACTTGGATAATTTAATTTAGCGTAATGCGAATGTGTGGTAATTATAAATGGTTATAGGCTTCCTCTATCCAGCGTTGTTGTTCCATCGAGTTAGCTCCAGAGCGCTGCACGTGGTTGCAAACTTTTCATAAAGACGGATTCTATTTCATTAGAATCAAATCGTTAGCACAAGCAAAATCGCTGGCCACAGTATTATGGATCGGTTAGCCATGCTGAGAGATCATCGTCGGAGTGCAAAAAAACAGAGGATCACTTTAAGGAAACCGTTGAACCTGAAAAACGGATTCGTTGCTTTTAGTTGACTTGCGTGTTAGGACACAGTTGTTTGGTGGACTAGGAATACTGGCCCCCAAACGCTTGGACAACCCTTCTGATGGATATATACCTATATGCTTAACTGGCGTTCGGGCGAGGAGAGTGCCAATAACGCTTACCGGGGATATTGGTTAACAAATTGACCACTTCGAGTCTGGTGAGAAAGCCTGACGAACACCGGGAACAAATCGCAGCAGCGATGAAAGCTTGCTATGCTGAGGTATGTTTCGAAACAGCTGTGCAGTTGCGACAGAACTGGATTTCTGTCACGTGGACAAACCTCATGAACGGGCGTTGTTCGATTTTACTCGGCTCTGAATATGATGATGACGGTCACGAACATAAACACCAGCTGACCATAAGCTTGTACATAAACCGTGAGCGCCACTTAGTTGAACAGTTGAAAGAGGTGGGAATAGCAGAAAGCTTTATTCCCTGACTCGTGGTTGTACTGGTCGTCGATTCGGTGTAAGTGAGACCATATGTAAGAAGGATGGTTCAGTTACTGTCAGTCAATCGCGTCAACTTATAGAGTGGGCTGAACCTTTTGAAGAACACTTCAGCCGAACTCATCCAGACCATGTAGACGACGGGACCCGAATGGTCAGTTATTGAGTTGCAGACGACCGTTCGTCGGAAGCAGAAGTGGCACTGGAGCTCAAGTTATTGAATGGTAACAAAGTTTGTGGACCAGATCTTCTCTTTTATTATATTTTCAAGGATGCCAGGGAGAGGTTATAATTGAGACTGACGAGACTGTTCCGGACGATTTGGGAAACTGAAGAGGTACATCGTGAAAGATGCTCATTGACAGTAATTCCCGTTTACAAAAAGCGGTCCTGAAGTCTGTGTGACAACCACGGAGGCATTGGTCCAGGGTCTGTTGTGTCCAATTAGGCCAGTCATGATTCCGATCCGGTGGATGGTGAGTTGATGACATTCTTACCTCGGGACGGATCTTGGAACACCGGCACTCTTAAAGAGAGTAGACGGTTGCGGTCTATTCAGACCTGAAGGCCGTTTTCGATTTGGTTACTGGTAGCGTTCTGTGGAGCTGGCTTTTTCGCAATGGAATACCAGGGAAACACGTGACTCGGATTGAGATCACTGTATGGTCACTCTGCAAACAGGGTGTTGGTTTATGGACAATCGTCTCCAGCGTTCATCACGTCCGTTGGTGTTCTTCGAGGGTGCCCGATCTTCTGCTTCCTGTTTACTGTTGTCATGGGCGACATTCTGGAGGGTGCGTTTGAGCAATCCGGTGCGATTGATGTCGAACTTGTTCCGGACGATTAGTTTACCGGCATGGAATGGGCGGATGATATTGTGTGTGTACAAAGTACCAGAATCTTCGTTCGTTATTGCTATAACAGGCTGGGCTGATGGACTGACAGTTTTCCCAACGGACCTTCGAACTTCTTTCGTTTCCAATGGTCAACATAACCCATGATGCTTATTCACATGTCGTGGGTTCAGTTTCTCAAGTTACGTGCTGCTAATGGGACCCAACAAGATCGAACCAACTGTCCACCCCTTTGTTGGTGATCACTGGGAACGACTGTCTGCAAAGAATTTTTTCAGCTGCATCTGAGGCCTTAGTAGATACTATCTCGTTTGAAGGCCAACCACAAAAACGGCTGATCGATTATAGCCTAGAGGGGAAGTGTAGTAGATCAGGCAAGTAGGAAGAAAACCGTCGTATCTAATTTTATTATTTGAGCTCGGTCATTTCTATGATTTTTTCATTTGTTGAGCCGTCTTGTTCGTAATATGAGTATTCAGTCGATTATATACACAAGTGTTCCCGACCAAACTAACCGTTGTTCATCGCAATATTGACAAGGAGCACTCTAGAGAAGTGTGGGAAAGCAAAGTGAAAACTTCGGGAAAGCCTGACTGAAACATTTATAAGTATGTGATAGCTGTTGTTGAGTGTGAATGCTGTTCTGCGTATGCCAACAAATAACTCCTAGTACTGCAGCTTGTCACCATGGTAGTTGGCGTTCTTCGTTGGCGATTGGGAAGTTGAACTGCAGTTGGTGGGTTCATTTTTCTGTCAGTGATTACTCTTCTGTTTGTTTTGAAAATTCATCACACTATTGTATCTGTGTCATATCATCTTATCACAAGATTGGATAAAATACGTGCCAATTCCAGTAGATGTAGCGCGTATAACCATACGGGGTCGTGCACAGAAAGTGGTTATAGCACTCGTAATGTCCAGTTTATCCCAGCCCAAGTTGAACGATCAACCTACATATTCTAACTGGTAAAGAAATAGTTGTATTATCTTAATTTTCCAGCCTGTTCTTGATAATGTTATATTCTCCATTACTATACGTGTGATTTTCTGTGTAGTGTGGCTCAGGAGAATTTGCAAATGCTGATGCGTGTGGTGACCAACGACTTTTGCATCCCGGATTTCCAACAATTCACCTCTGTGATCGAAGAGCTGTTCCACTTGTGTCAGGACAATGAAAATGGCAAACTAGCCAGCTACATTCCTCAGTTGGAGCGCGTGGATCCAAAACTATGGGGCTTGTCAGTGTGTACCGTGGATGGACAACGGTGAGCTTTTAGAACTGGGCTGCATTATAAATATCCACAAGCCAGCTTTTGAACCTTTGGAAATTTGGCGAATGTCAGATATAAGCTTGTTGTTCTTTTTCTATGAAATCCAGTGGGATCAAAGAGTAGATCTGATTGTAGGAAAATGAATTGAACTTCCAAATAAGCTTACTTGGTGAACTACTCTTCAGGTATAATGAGGGGTGTATAGGTCTAGGTGCTGAAATACCATGGAACGGTCGAAAAGAAATTTGAGAAAAAAAAGATTAGCAACACAAGAATATATCTATTTTTTAGAACCGCAATTGGGAAGCGTATGACTGACCGCGTGAACAATACGGCTAGTTGCCGTCGCGTATTCCGGAGCGTTCGAGATGCGTGATCAGTTTATCAACTA
>JTDE01021457.1:22099-49515 GCA_014338405.1 Paragonimus skrjabini miyazakii | reverse complement strand
AATCACGTTGCACCGCTTGTGATGGTTGGGTTACGTACTCCGTCGCGTGCGAGTTGAGCGTTTACCGTACCTGGCATTATGTATCGAGATCATGAACAGTTGGGTGAAACCGCATGGTTGTAAAGCAACAACGTGGACGCTAGATATGAAGGCCCTGACTGTTCTACTGCGTCTGGTTCGTGTCCTCGTGATCACTCAAATTGTTGGTTATAAAAACTATCCGAGATGGCGGTGTGCCTCAGTGAATGTCATACCTGCTCCCACACATTATCTAATTGTTATATCTAGTTTTCTGTTGCTGTTACTATTATTATTGCTGTTAAACGTTTTCGGGAACGTTTTTTGTTTGCTTGGATATTCCCGGTCACTGTTAAGGTGACCGACGGCCCGAGCCGCGGTACCTCTCTGATCAGGTTCATGACAGTTATGATGATGATGATGATGAAGTTTAGCTAAGAATAGAACACTAGAATTGTAGTAAAAAAAAGCAGGATTCATTTTCTGTTGAAACCAGGAAAGCTCGAAAATCAGTAGAAAATAATGAACGAGCATTGTCCAACAACACATCTGAACGAACCGTTTGGCAAGGACTTAAACCTTTGACAACTACTAGTTTGGCTATCATTGTTTAAAATAGGTCTGCATTTCGCTAATAATTTTTGACCTCCATCGTGTAAAACTATCAGATGGACAGTGTTGTCAGACAGTGAAGCAAATCGGTGAGTTGATTCAAAATAAACATTGTACGAAGTTAAACAAAAACGGTTCTCCCATTATCTGCTCCATGTTCACGATAATGTGTACAGAATGACAAAAGTTTGACGGTAGAAACTTTACAAATAAACGAAAATGATGACTGCCACGGCTACATCGGGATATATCTGTAAAGTCTAAATAGCTCGACGCAAACCTTTTTGTGGTATGTATGTGACGGAACTAAATTGAAACATTTATCAAAAAACAAAATGGGACTTGAACATATTTCATTTAAAGCTGGCCACCTTGGCAGACCGAACTAAATGCAACCAGCACTTCTGTACCCTATACTCTGTAGACCATGCTTGAACTTCGCATAACTGTCGACTGCTAGTCCAATAACAACTCACATATGTTTCAGAGTGGGTAATTGTTAACTCGGTCAGAGTTTTATGTAGTATCGGCAAAGTACATGTATTTAAAAAGGGGTTTTGCATCGTTGGCTTTGTGGACTCCTCATTTTTCTTTTCCACTGCGAGCGGCATGACGCAGAATATTCCCGCTCAAAAACAGTACACTACGCTGATCTTGTGACTTCTGTCTGTTTGTTACGTTTTCCTATCTCGCTCCACTTACTCCATTAGTGATACACTATTCTACCTTGGAATTCTAATTGTCATTTGATATTATTTCATCATCCTGAACTTTTTCCGAATAGGTTGTATTCCACAGAGTGCTTATTACTATTCTGTCATCGAGCAGATCTTCCTGGATTGCCATTGTCAATCGTCTGGCTTATTCCTATTCAATGTTCCGTTTGCGTTCATGAATGTCCAAATAAGGTGACATTTCACACACGTATTTGTGTTATCACAAACAATCCACAACCCTGTATCTTTTTGCTTTTTAGATATTTGAGTTGTTCGTTGATTGTAAGTACCAAGTGTGAGTTATATGCTTCTCTAGTGCTTTCGCTGATAGTCTCGATAATACATCTCACTTTCATAAATAGTTCAGTTTTCGTTGTTTTATTTCGGTTGCTTTAGTCGTCGAAACGGGAAACCAGTTTCATTTGAAGGAAGTAATCTCGAGACATTGTTTTGTGGAATAAGTTAATCACAACCCTGTCATTCCATGGACTGATTACCCCTCATAAAACTGACGGGTGTACCGTAATCCATTGAAAACCTCCAACTCTATATCGCTCAGAAAACTGCTTAATGATGCGCAACATTGGTCTATTAGCAAAGGAAAGTAAAAGGTTTGTTCGGTCTATCGTGTATTTTAGCTGGACAAAGTGGTTGAAAGACACACAAGGCCACAGTTTTCATTGAGTGCCAATTTAATTCTCCAAATGCAATTTTTGGAAATTGTTAATCAAGAAAGACTTGTCATGCATTTATATCCATCTCGCCCATGCATTTCTTGGCGCAGTCTCGCTGTGAACCCACACGATGTGACAGTGGATCAGTTAGACGAAGTAGATACGGTTACTTTTGATTATGCTCGCTCGGCAACCATAATGATATGGAATGTTATATTATTGGCCTAGTGATGAATAACTAAAGACTGTTCACCAAATCACCTCCTACTTCTAATTAGTTAAAGTGTGAGTGAGTAAATGAAGCGTGCCAAAATGCACGAACTGACTTTCCAATCTGAGTAGCATCTGGACGTAATATTTGGCTGATTCCATCAGGAAAAGCCATTAGAATTTTGGGTGTAGACAGAGGGAAACCCGAAAAGATAGATGCAATTTTTATATTGCTTTTCATGATTTAGGATGGTCCACTCAGTGAAGCTTAATCGTTCGGGAGTTCTGTTCCTGTCGCTGGTTTGAGTTTACCCGAAGCCCAGATTCTTCATAGTAAGTTCTCCCAGTAACGCCGATGTAGAGGGTTAGGTTAACTGGATTGTCTTTTAGTTCCCCAGGCGTCAGAAAGGGCGGCCAACATTGCTTAGAATTTATACGGTACCATTAACAAAATTACAATGAAGTTGCTGTCGCACTTTCAACACGCATTAACAATGTGCTCAAATTATCTAACACTCAAGCTGGAGTGAACAAAAAAACCACCTCGCGCAATAGCAATTACACACCAGGAAATGAGCTAATTACAACAATTAGGTGTAGATGAATATAAATGCATGTAAAACTATGATCATTGAAAATAAGTTGAAAACTGATATTTACTCCCTTTGCATCCAGTCATAGCACAGAATTAATTGTACTTTTGTACCGCGCGCAGCAGAAAAAGAAAAAAACATTCGGGACAGACTTTCTTCAAGCAAACCAAATATAGTTCCATGAATTTGACATTCGATATCATGTCAACCATATAATGTCAAGCATACCAAACGAAATTCGGCGAACCCAACGGCGATCGAAATGATTGCCTGTTAATTCTGTTGTCAAGCGATCCACCAATTAAAAAGGTGGGGTAATGAATTTAAAAATTGCCTTGTCCTATTGGGCTCGAGGGGTCTACTTTTAGCCAAAATTCCGCATCAGTAGGTTCAAAGAGATGACGCGATTCACAACCAACCTGGTGGGTTCGAACAAAGACGAAACCACTTTTATAACACCACCTTGAGGGTGAGTAATTAGTCCTCAACCACGAATCGTTTCTTTATCCATTTTTTTGCCATAATATATATGGGATTACTGCACGTCGGTGATGCAAAAGCACAAAACATATCGTCAGCACGCTGGAGGAGACTGGTGAACTGCCGATCACTTGATCGACAACGTTAAGTTTGACCTTTTTTGCGGCTAACCGCTGGCGCTTGTTCTGGATGACAGGACTAGACCATTCGGCCTGGGTTTATTCACTTGCTATACCACGGATGGCATGGGTTTTTGTGTCATATTTAGCGGTCAATTAACTGCGTAGGTTTAACGGTCAAATCACCCACGTTTTCAAGAGAAAGAAACTATTTAACCCTCTAAAACTGAAACCACCAGAGCAAATCTTCCTCGCCGATTTCATATCCGGAGTCAGATTTGAGATGCAATGCTCCGAAGTTCCAGTATTTATCCAAATGTATTTATTAGACATCAAACGACCTGTTAGATTACATGGAATGTTTCTAGAAGACGTCTGGCCTTTTGTTTATCTTTCGTGGTCATTTTCAACATGTAACCACAGCGCCGTTCTAAGTTAAGTTTGGGCAAAGTGAAAAACTATCTTTTCAATCCCTTTTCGTTTCTAATGTCTTGAGCTAAACATTTATGGGATTTAGGTTTCGGGCCTTCTGTCGGTGAGAATTTCGTTGTGATTAGCTGAATTATTATTAGGGTTCTTCTGATACAATAGCTTATTAGACCTCTGTTGCAGCCGGCTATCTGTTTCACTGGACAGTGCATATAAGTGTAATCGATCATATTCAGGAATCGAGATTACCAATAAGGATGGGGTAGCTATTCATTCCAGAAAATGATTTCATCCTTCATATCTGTGTATATTCTCGATTGCCTTCATAAGATGAATCATAAGTTTTATCATATGCTTAAATTTCGTATTGGCTGCAATACAAGTTCTTTTATCAAACTCCGTGGACCTCGGTGGGTCTCTTTATTCATTTAATACAAAACCTCAATTAGTTGTAAGATCATGTTTCTTTGAACTGTATGCGAGCAGTTCACTATATGGAATCTCTAATGACCAGACAACCAGTAACGAGTGACGATGCTTACTGCACGTACCACTCTGAGCCTCTTGAACTTTTGAAAAACTAGGAAACTTAATTCAACGGACTTGTTACGTGAATTTAGATTCTCTGAACCCTTTCTTATTACATAACCGAAAACGAGTCAATTTTTGCCGTGATGCCTGCTAACCATTTTGGTATGGATGTAACAAAGCTGCCTGGAATCGGGCAGCTAGCAACACTCACAGCGCGCCGGTAATCTTATATTTACCTACGTCCGATTGGACTGGATGATTTGGTCTCTTTAAATAAACAGTTTTTCATTAGAGTACTTAAGTTCACATTGTATGGTCTACCGTACCACTGTAAATCCGTTTCTGTTTCCTGTAGCATACCATTTCATCACTGCTTTTTATGTTTGTGGAATTAAATCAGCATTTTTGATTGTTCCTAAGTTTTTCATTGCTTACACAAAATTACACCACACAGCATAGATTTGTCACAGCGCTTTTATTCTGTCGCATACTTCTCTGCACGATTCTCGAGAAATTGCTCAATCTCAAACTGCCGATGATCATTTTCTCATTTGGCTGTATGGTACCTCATGCATACTTCAAGTTATTGCTACTTTAGGTGATGAGATAAGTATTTTCTTTTCGCAATCAGTTATCGTCGCCTTCTGGAGTACTGATTTGATCAATTGCTGCTTCAACAAAAACACCAGATTAGCCCTGTAGTCCATCTCGCCTTCTTAGTGTGATGATCAGTTGTAACAGCTGATCGGGACATACGTAGTCGCACTAACACTATCGAAATCCATACGTTAGGGAAGAACCCTAAACTGGGGAATGATAAGCACACACTAACCAACGACCCAGTATTCAGGAAAGACTACTCTTTCATGTCTTCAACCGTGTAGTGTCATACTGCTGTACAGTTTTCTCCAACAGTGACATTCAACCACTTCGTGATGGTGCGTTTTACTAACGAATGTTTGTTCGTTTCTGTCTTTCTAGCATCGCATTCGGAGACAGCACCATTAACTTCACTCTTCAGTCCAGTAGCAAACCTTTGACATACGCCTTGGCTCTAACAGAACTTGGACCGGAGGTCGTGCACCAGTATGTTGGCTATGAACCGTCGGGCGTTGCGTTCAATCAAATCAGCCTTAATCCTCAGAGTAGGTGGTTTTCTGGATTGTAGTCCATACTTTTTCCTAATTTGCCTTTCAGACAGTGATTAGACTCAAAATGTGGGGCCGTGGTATCTTACGTTAATCACCACACGCATCCTTGACCAAACTGCATAAGTGCTTGACACTGATGCTTACCTCTCACATATTCATAAAAGATAAAATGCTACCACCCGAAATCTAAACAATCTAATTTATTCAATCCTCATTGTCAATCATCCACTTTCCAGCCTATTTAGCGTCTGTTTTTTGATACCACCTAACGCGTGCGACCAATTGTGGACGTTGTCGGGCAAACTTCCGCAAACCGTTTGCATTATTCTGTTTGACCACCTTTCGTATCCGTAAGGTTACAGTGCTCTCATTGTCACCTCGTTTATCCGCGTCCAACGGGGTACAGATTTTGCAAGGTGTGATCTAAACCGTTGAAGACCACGAGTATATATTTCATTTCTTACGTCCTCTCTGTGACTTATATGCGTTCCTTAACGAAATAACCAGTCAGTGACCTCCGCATTTTTGTCTGCCATTAGCAGATCAACGTAACCAACACAATCATGCGGAACGAATCACGTAGCCCCTTTCAGGACGCGGAATATTGCTTAAAGTAAAATGAACTCGATAGAAATGGCTGTCTTATGTTCGGCATAGCAGATTTTTCTGACTTTTGTCAGGTCAGAGGTTCACGCTAACTGTACAAAAGCTCGTGGACAGATTTTCTTTACTTATTCCGTGGCTACTTCCAATGAGAATGGGGAAGAACTATTTTGACGGACACTCGTTTTGACCCTATCGGGCTTGTGCACCGCATTGATCCTGAAGACCACGCTGGCTAAGACTTCGATCATTCCGGATGCAACTTTGTCAGACAGGTTGAAGGGGAGCAGTCAGATGAAAAGTAGATGCATTCGTAGGGTTGTATGTCGCACAACTGATCGTGTAGGAGTGCTTAGGTAGTAAGGTACTATTCTGTGAGTACAAAGCGGAACTATTTTCATATTTGCGGCACTGCTGTCTTTCGAATCAGAAAGAAGGAAATTAGAGGAGGTAGCCTCACTCAAAGAGCACTCCGATCACCCAACGGTTAACCGTGACCACCGGTGTATTATCCATTTCGGTCGGAAAAAATTCGTTATCGTTCATTAGTGTGGTGTAACTTCGAATGCACTCACTGCACAAATCAGTACTAAGAATCGGGCCTTAATGTCTTGTTAACTACATCCTTGGGTTAGGAAAACCCTCCACTGTCACGTGAGTTAGGCTCTTGAGTCACCGATTCCGGGTAGGGTCTCCCAAGAAAACCCTGTATCCTGTTAGCTCGCAAGTTAGACAGTTGAATCAGAGACACGGGGTAGAGTCTCTGAAGTCCGCGGCATAAACGATCGGAAGGTATCAATAGTTATTGTTGTCCCGACAGCGACTGTACTCATTCATTGTAACTTTCTCCTTCTACTTTGCGTCTTAATTTCACCGTCTTCCCTTTACCCCCAGGTGATAATTCTTTTTTGAAGCCAAGACAGTTGGTAAACATTGGTGCTTTCAACGTCTGCACTCGCCAACAAGTTGTCAGCAAGCTCTTTTGGCGAGTACTCTTTCAAGTTTGGAGCGGGATGTGTGCTGTGCGTTGGAGACACGAGCCTACGATTCGAAAGTCACCAGTCACTTGAGCTCACCCCCAGATAACTGTCTTTCCAAGCGCTTCTCTGTCAGGGTCTCTGATGATGCTGAAACTGATTTTCATGAACAAGCTGAAGTGGTAATCGCACTGAGTTCCAGTGCAGAGCAGTGTTTGGATCCAAATGAACAATCGCTTGTGTGTTGTCAGACTCGGTACATCCGTTAAAGTCTGTCGACACATATCATTCATTATATCGGCATACACTCCACTGAATAGTTGTTCTGGTGCTGTCTATGACGCCTTCATTGACTTTCTGAAACAGACTGAACATTTTGACGTCATCATCCTAGTTGGAGATTTTGGTGCTCAGCTTGGTCGTCTTTCTCCAGAGAAGAAGTGGCTGAGAGGTATGTTTGGTGTCTGGGCACAATGCATTGACAATGGCGGAAGACTGCTGCAGCTGTGCACATCTCACGGTCTCTATGTTTCGAGCACCGCATTTCAACGGAGTAAGAGGTATTGTGTTACATGGAGAGTTATCTGTACTTCATAGTCATGGTCACAACTCGATCACATAACAGTCAACTACGGGTGGCACCACTCTGTTAGAGACTGTCATGCATTTGGGAACAACCACCTGGACTCGGACCATGCTGTTGTGCGTGTCCGTTTTGTTTTATCATTTGCCAAAAGGTCATACACTCGTAATTGCAAAATACTCAACTGGCGTTCGAGCGAGGAGAGTGCCAATAACGCTTACCGGGGACATTAGTAAACAAATTGTCCAGTTTGAGTTTGGTGGGAAAGCCTGACGAACACCGGGAACAAATCGCAGCGGCGATGAAAGCTTGCTATGCTGAGGTATGTTTCGAAACAGCTGTGCAGTTGCGACAGAACTGGATTTCTGTCACGTGGACAAACCTCATGAACCGGCGTTGTTCGATTTTACTCGGCTCTGAATATGATGACGACGGTCACGAACATAAACACCGGCTGATCATAAGCTTGTACATAAACCGTGGGCGCCACTTAGTTGAACAGTTGAAAGGGGTGGGAGTAGCAGAAAGCTTTATCCCCTGACTCGTGGTTCTACTGGTCGTCGATTCGGTGTAAGTGAGACCATATGTAAGAAGGATGGTTCAGTTACTATCAGTCAATCGCGCCGATTTATCGAGTAGGCTGAACCTTTTGAAGAATACTTCAGCTGATCTCGTCCAGACTATGTAGACGACGGGACCCGAATGATCAGTTATTGAGTTGCAGACGACCGTTCGTCGGAAGCAGCAGTGGCACTGGAGCTCAAGTTATTGAATGGTAACAAAGTTTGTGGACCAGATCTTCTCTCTTATTATATTTTCAAGGATGCCAGGGAGAGGTTATAAATGGAACTGACGAGACTGTTCCAGACGAATTGGGAAACTGAAGAGGTACATCGCGAAAGGTGCTTATTAACAGTAATTCCCGTTGACAAAAGGCGGTCCTGAAGTCTGTGTGACAACCACGGAGGCATTGGTCCAGGGTTTGTTGTGTCCAATTAGACCAGTCATGATTCCGATCCGGTGGATGGTGAGTTGACGACATTCTTACCTCGGGACGGATATTGGGACACCGGCACTGTTAAAGAAAGTAGACGGTCCCGTCTATTTAGACCTGAAGGCCGTTTTCGATTTGGTTACTGGTAACGTTCTGTGGAGCTGGCTTTTTCGCAGTGGAATACCAGGAAAATATGTGACTCGGGTTGAGATCACTGTATGGTCACTCTGCAATCAGGGTGTTGGTTTATGGACAACCGTCTCGAGCGTTCATCACTTCCACTGGTGTTGGCCGAGGGTGCTGGTTCTTCTGCTTTCTGTTTAATGTTGTCATGGGCAACATTCTGGAGGGTGCGTTTGAGGAATCCGCTGAGATTGATGTCGAACTTGTTCCGGACGGTAGGTTGACCGGCATAGAGTATGCGGATGTTGTTGTCTTACTTAGCCCCTCTGTCGAAGTCATGCAGACCATGGTGGACAAGATGAGTTACTAGACTGGTTTGTCTGGAATGCACTTCACACCTTCAATGTGTAGACTGTGTCACGGTACCTTTCCATTTAGTCGGATTGTCGTGTTCTTGCTTACCCCTTGATTTAGTTTTATCCTTGAGTTCTTAACCAACTGAATCAACGAGCTGCTCAACAGAGTCAGACTAACAAAGGCAAAACTCCTACCACGTTCCTTTTTGAGAACGCCGAATAGAGGAGGTTTCTGTGCCCAATTTTGCTGTTGATATTTCTAGGGGAATGTGCTCTACTTCCTCATTAATACTTTCCAGGGCACAAAAACCGTACTGGGTGAATATGTATTCTTGGATTATCAATCTTGAAGGCTATCTCAGTGTAGCTGTTTTGGTTTAAGTAGTTACTTGAGTTCAGGAGATGTTGGAGTGGTGTATCGATTGATCATTAACCAATTTCTAGAAGCAACTCCAGGTTTTCAAAAAAATTTCTTCACTGTTCTAGTGCATTAAAGCTAATTAATCTTATCAGGGCGAGTTTAATGAATGTTCAGACGTCTTTGCGTCCCAATTTGTTTGATCATATTTCTGAAACTACTATATATTTTCTTTTGTCTAGCTAATTGTGAATCCTGCTCGTTTATCGATGCTTCCAGGCACTTGGCTATACCGAAACATGATATTTTTGAGTCACTGGCAACTAGCAAAATGTAGTTTCTCGTACATAAAAACGTAGGAAAAATTTGTATGTCCTGTCCGCCTCGGGTTGGTTCAGGCCATGGTGACAGAAGACAAGATGCGATGGAGATTTTAAGCGCTAGTCAATGTAGTGCATAGAAGACTGTGTCTGCTCTTTTTTTTAAGCTGTTAATTATTGAATCATACACGATGGGATATCAGTTTGAACTACTGTGTGGTGTGGCAGCGAAATGGTTCTCCAAGGTTATGAACGAGAAACAGGAATGAAAGACTAAACATTCCGGAATATCTATTTATACAATCTAACCACGGGAAGCACACCGTTGTGCCACTATGTGGGAGTGATGTCATGCTGGAACATAATTGCACACCAAAGGGTTACTTACCTTATCGAATACTGCGCGAGAAGTCCATCAACATTGTCAGGGTGATAGTTACATCTTAGAGGATATGCACCATGAAATACTGCCATTCAACCACGTATGCTGTCCATCCGTTTACCTCAGCGGGCATGAATCACCGTGGTCACAGGGTTTGATAAAACAGTGAGCCAGTTATATAATGACGTCTTTAACCCTTATTGAGACCCGGATTATCCCGTCGCTAAAATTTCATCGGGCGTTTTTTCTATTGTTGCTATGAGCGGCAGATCAAACCATTACACCGCATGGTTTTAATGAACGCTCATCATAAGTGCTTTTATTCCAGCGTAGACCTAATGGGTAAGCAACTCAAAGTTTTTGTATTGTGTTGTAAATGAATTATGGCGCGACAATGACACCAATCACTTGCTTACGAGCGAGTGCTGACAAATGTTGTTATCCGTTAACCTAACGCAACTCACTAGCGCGTCTCGATGACTGCCAGGCCACTTGCAGTTAGACTACGTAACACTCTTCTCTACTTCCACAAGCACTTCTGTGACCACTGACTGCTCACGCCTGTTCAGATCTCACACGAATACCACACCTGTGGATTAAGTTCTTCGCCAGTCGAGTCAAATTCTACGCCACCTTCTTACTTTATTGCGTCAATCTGTTGAATACCTCTGCCGATGACCGCGGTCCACATCATTCAGGAAAGTTCCTGTCAATCTCTACTGGGCATTCATTTAGTTAACTCCATTTAAGTGTCAATCCCAACTCTTAAATTAAAATGCCCTGTGGCGAACTTAAATTGGCTTATTTCAAGTTGAACATCACCCACAATTGATCGCAGTTGTCGCATTCCCATAGACTTTCCAGTCGGCTCATTTCGAAAAGAAGCACTAGACTCGAGTTTCGCTCTCATTAGAGCTCGTCAGTAGTGCATATCCTTGCCACCGCCGAGACTAGAACCACGGCCACGCTGTTCATGAGGCAACCGTGTTTACCACTGCGCCACTGACCTCACATTAAGCACGGCCGGATTATCATATGTGAACACTCAACCACTTTCGCTTGTGAGTAATGATCAGGTTGCCCGATCGTCTCGATAGGAGGCACAGTTACTGTCTGTTAACTCCAATCAATAACCCCGCGATTAGGACTTCCTAGACAGGTCGAAATTTCCGATCTCATTAAATCTGCTAGGCGACATTTTAGATTACTGATGAACAGTCGGGGATTTGGTTTATTTCAAGTTGAACATCACCCACAACTGATCGCAGCTTTCGCATTCTCGTGCCTATTGTGAAGTCAGTGGCGCAGTGGTAAACACGGTTGCCTCATGAACAGCGTGGCCGTGGTTCTAGTCTCGGCAGTGGCGATGATATGCACTACTGACGAGCTCTAATGAGAGCGAAACTCGAGTCTAGTGCTTCTTTTCGAAATGAGCCGACTGGAAAGTCTATGGGAATGCGACAGCTTCGATCAATTGTGGGTGATGTTCAAATTGAAATAAACAAAATTCCCGACTACTCAGTAATCTAAAATGTTCCCTAGCGGGTTTAATGAGATCGGAGATTTCGATCTTTCTAGGAAGTCTTAAGTTGGTTCGCTGACAATTTAATCAGATTGACGGTAAAGTTTACCCGATATTGTGTGGTGCCAGGGGAAACCAAAATTCAGATCCGCACTCCTTTTTATCTCTCTTCTGTATCAAGGTTTGGTATTACTGACGTTGATTGCTCACAAACAATATTCATGAATGAGAAAGTTACCTTCCGTTATGTAATAAGGTCCACAAATAGTTATCCTTCAACAAGCGATACCACTTGTATTCTGTTCCTTGGGGCTTCTACATGCGTCTGGGGCCCTATGGAAACCACCTGCGCGTCAGAACACAAACCGTATTTTTGGTTTGATGTTGTCTTATTTCCCCTCTAGAGAAACAACCCCTTTATCGTGAAGATTTCATTCTCCGAAATCTAGAGTCCACTACTTACGAACCGTTAGATTCGATCATTCTGGAGATAACCGTGATTGATCCACTTCGCTGATGACATTTTATCATCAGTCTTGCATGACTAACTGTTCCTTTCTGTTACTCTTTTACTTTTCGATCTGCACATCTGCGGTGGGTCGCGGACAGCATTTACCTTCCATTCTTTTGATTTGCCGGCGGCCGGTGTGTTTGCGTCCCTTTGACTTCTTTTGGTTAACTTAATGCATTCCTTGAATCCTGTCTGACTCATTATCAGTGCTCTTAACAGATTATCCAAGCGATACGCTATTGTGACCTCTGGACTGAACCGCTTAGACTGTTCATGTACCTTAGGTGCATCGTAAGTACTGCAGTTGACACACGAAACGACGTTACTATAGACGGGAGACTTCATAATACATTTCCAATACCCAAAGTGAGTGTCAGAATTTTCAAAACGGGTGCAGTTGTCTAACCATTGGGGAGCTTGCTCATCACTTTACTGTCAGAAAGTCACAGGTATAAGATGCCTTGAAAAACGAGGGGCGAAATTTAAGTACTCCGGAACAGAGGTTATGCGGTTGGATGAAGGCCAGAGCTAGTCAGAAATTGTCTGCATTCCATGACACAAATGTGCTGCTGTACGAGTGGCTCCAGTCTGTTCCTCTGTCAGCAGCAATACAGTACACGGATGCTCTGCCTTGAAAACTGTATGAACTTCTTGGGAACTATTTGCGAAATGTACTGTTGTCTTCATTATGTCCAAATAAAAAGGAACACGGCACAGACGACCATACATCGAAATTTTCAAAACAATGAAATAAACATTCTGTTGAAGTTTCACACACTGTTGGTCCGTCATATGAGTTGTACTCCAGCTCATGAGGTACCATTTCCCAGAATAGATTGCTTTCAGTGAGTTTCTTCAGAGAACTCTCCAGGGAGATAATTTTAGAGATCTGTTCCCCTAGCCCTCACGAGCCATCGGTTGGCTACGTTATTTCTATGGAAGAGTATTGATACTCGGTTTTGTTCCAGATGAAGGCCTTCATGCAATACTTGAAATCTTCAAATATGTTGATCTTTTGTGAAGGTTCAGCTCATTTATGTGCAGGTTGGTTAATTTAGGACTGTTTTCGTTTAGATTACTTGTGATAAATAGTACCAAAATATGTTTAACATTTTTATTATTTTTTTCTTCTCGTATGTCTAGACGAATCGCATCCGGCGTAGACTAATTGAGCGTTGGATAGACTTGCATGATCTGTTGGGTTATCACATTTGGTATCGATCATTGTATGTTCTATAGGTGCCTCACTTGATATCTGCATTTGTTTTATTCATTGTTTATTCATATACCGAAGCAGTCGGATGATCGATGCGTTCTTGTGTCTAATGTGTTCGAACTGTGCTAGTTATCGCGACGTGTTTTGCAGTTCTGGATTCAGAGTTTCATTCTGCAGTGCTCTCCAAGACAACGGTGGTTTGCAGCATTCAAATTCGGATAAACCTGTCACTGTAACCGAAGACAACGGATCGTGCGAACGTTGGTCACTATAAGTGGCTTGCCCTGCGCCATTTGTCATTTCACTCACACAGCCCATACATAATGTAAACTAGAGACAATAAAATCGAAGAACGTGTGAGTGGAGATATTTGTGGTCCAGCCCGCCCATACTGGCGGGTTTGATTTCAGATTATAGTAAGCATGTGAACCTTACTACTTGTATACAGAAAATAAAGCCACTCTTCAGTGTTCAGATGTAAGTTATGAAGACAAAGATAAGTTGTCAGTATGAGGGTAAGGAAAAAACAAGAGAGGGAGGTTTAGGAGTTGGAGTATTAAAGTACACATTAGCGCATTTTATCCATGTGAGAAGTTAGAATGAAATTAAATGTTAACTTTGCCGTGAAGCAGAACCCTTAAGATAGTTTACACTGAAATTCCGAGAAATACGTAATAACATCTGATGGCCCACATTCTTGACGAAATAACGTGTGGCTTATCCTATTACAGGTTGGCTTAACTGCGCCTAATGCACTCACCGTCTCTTTGTTGGCGGTTCGTTGTAGATGCCTATTTCGAGACGGCCGGCACATTTACGGGTGCATATGTCACAGCGCCACACAATCATGTCACCACCATCTGCGTCGCTAGTGGATCATTTGCTTACCGTGCGCTTAAATTCGAAAGAGCAGGACTGTTGCTCATTAAACTGTGCGAAGTTTTCCAGAATTATGTCCCTTGAGGCGGTCTGGTTTAAGGTCACGTCCTTCTATGGTCTGTTAACTACATTACAGCGTAAAAAGCATAGTTGAACAAAGTACTGGTACCACGGCTGTTGATGACCTTGGCTTTAACTATCTGTCTTTAGCTGTTTGTACAGGTTGTGTACACGGAAAGTCGTGTCTACCACTACCTATGTAGACTGTACAGACAGATTGAAAATTGAATTCAGGTGAATCACAGAACTCCGTGTGCAATCCCTTTTCAGTGCTGCCCTGCGTCAGTTTACCTTGTTTTTTCCACCAATGTTCCTTGGTTTCACGTGATCGATCAGTGAGTTGACGAGCAACTTCACGGAATTTGATCTTTGCAAGTGGGTCATGCGTGGATAGTAGGTTGGGCCAAGTTGACTGTTCACGTTTGCAAGTCCGTTTTCATTACCTCAACTGGTTATTGATGCAGTCTGGAAGTTGAGCGATCTGTACATTTATTGATGAAGACAATTTTTAAAAACGCAATAACTGTTTGTATTAGCGGAATTCCTGCATTCGCAATTCTTGACGGTGTATGATGACAGTTATAGGAGATGTCATGGCAGCAGCACGTCTGAAAACCTTTCTCCAATGGTGGACACTCGTAAATCTGACCAACCGGTACTGTGGATGGAGCCATCGCTCACCGTGACAGTGACAATGAATATTCTAGAAAAAATATTCCATCAGAAGAAACAACGGCGGAGCTCACAAATTAAGGCTAGCCAAAAAAAGTGACCCTAGTGCTGTTACGAGCACACCAACTACTTTGGTTCACAGGCTAGTCAAATCACGTTTCTTAGTAGCGAATTGGATGATCACGAGGTTGACCGCCGTTGGCGCTTATCAAATTTCCTCTATGGAATATTCAAAGTCTCCATAGTTCTTGACCGTATTATCATCTGACTATCCACACGGTTAAGCCGATAGAGGTCAGGGTGATTCCGTACAGATGCTCCACTTCTTCACACCAGTTTTAGTTTCCTTCCACAGCTTGGTCATATTCTCGTGCTTCTTTTCCTTCCGTTTTCTTGCCTTCATTAGTCGATTTTCTAGGCTGTCTGTGCTATCGAGTTAGTGGAATATAAATTAGACATCACTCACAGTTGGTCGCACTCTTCACGTTCATATGGATCTTTTAGTCAGTGCCTTTCGGAAATAACAGTTACCCTCAACTTTCTCTCAGGGTGAAGTCAGCGGCGTAGTCATCAACACAGTCACTTCACGAGAATGTTATATTTTTTAAGCCCTGGTTGTGTCGAAAAAATGCACTAATGACAAGCTATAAAAGGAGTGAAACTAGGGTGTAGTTCTTATTTCAGTAAGAGGTAGACTAAAACGTTTATGGCTACGAAGATGTCGTCAAATGTGAGTAATTTTCAGTCTGTTCCAGCCAAATCCGTTCCTACTTCTCAGTGCTTCAGTCATTCGCGTGTGGGTAGCCTGCATTACAACAAATTGTTATTGTTGGTTAAACAGTGGACAGATTAATTATGCATAGAAGTGTTGGTTATGGATACATCTTGTTATTAACCAGTACAGTGTAGCTAGAGGAATTTGTTTAAATCACTGTGTGCCCACTCTTCAAGGGGAGAGATGGTTTATAGACAACTGTCTCGGACGTTCGTCACTTTTAGTGGTGTTCGTCGATGGTGTCCGTTCTGCCCCTTGCTGTTCATTTTTGTCATGGACGACATTGTGAACGGTGCGTTCGAGGAATCTGGTGATCTTGGTGCTGAGCTTGTTCCGGACGATAGGTTGACCGACATGGAGTAGGTGTATGACATTGTTTTACTTAGCTGCTCTGTCGAAGACATGCGGGTCATGTTGAACAAGGTAAGTGGCCTGTCTATTTTGTCTGGAATGCGCTTCATACCTTCAAAGTGTACAGTGTTGCTTGAAGACGGAGTCATTTTCACTGCTACTTTCTCTGTTATAGGTAATTTACTTGAGACTGTAGACAGTTTCACATGGTTGGTAGCACTATCTCATCAGCTTATAATATTGGTGATGAGGTGTCGATGAGGATAGCAAAGGGACGAGTTGCCTTGTGTCAACCTGCGTCATCTGTGGCGTCGAAAAGAAGTTCGATTTTCGTTAAACAGAAAGATATATGAGGATTGTGTGCGTTCTGTTTTGCTCTGTTTCCGGAACATGACATGTTTGCAACGAAGATATAAGCAGACTTGTTGTGTTTGACGATCGTTGTTTCCACCAGTTGTGCCACATTAAGTGGACTGATGGCGTGAGTAACATGACAGTTTGCCTTCGCGTATTCCGGAGCGTTAGGGATGCGTGATCAATTAATCACTTAATCACGTTGCACCGCCTGTGATGGTTGAGTCACGTACTGCGCCGCGTGCCAGCTGAGCGTTTACCGTACCTGGCATTATGTACTGAAACCACGAAAAATTGGATGAAACCTCATGGTTGTAAAGCAACAACGTGGTCGCTAGATATGAAGGCCCTGACTGTTCTACTGTGTGAAGTGGTTATGTGTCACTTGCCTGGTTCGTGTCCTCGTGATCACTCAAATTGTTGGTTATAAAAACTATCCGAGATGGTGGTATGTCATTGCCAATGTCCTATCTGCACTCATACCTTTTCTAACTCTTCCGCTTGATTTTCTTTTATTGAGTTTCAACGTTTCTGACAATGTTGTCTTCTGGGATACTCCCCGTCGCTGTTGAGATGAGCATCGACTCGAGTCATGGTACCTTTCTGGTAAGGTTCATGGTTATTATGGTGATGAGGATGATGGTGATAAGAAGTCTGAGATGATGAATTGAACCTTACTGTGTTAGCTCGCTGGTTATGAAAATTCTCATCAATATGCTTGTACACCTAGGACATATATCAGTGTAGATAAACAGGTGAGTAGAGCGGCGAGCGTCATCATTAGACACTCGGTTTATAATAACCCATGATGCAGACTCCGTGGACTTGTATACCCTCATCCTGCTGAATTAGTTGGTATCTTCAAAAACGCCACTGAAATATTAACCCTTGTTTGAATGATAACCGGATCTGAATCCCGTTGGGAAAATGGGTTGAGATCAGATCTGGCAGATCTGAAAAATGCTCATCTAAAGACCATGAGCGGATTACCGGTGCATTCTGTCAACCGGTCGATAAGAGGTGATTGCACTACGACTGTAGCAAGAGATTTGTTCGAGATGAGTTTGATAATTGTTTTTGCTTTGCCTTTCACTCTGCTCAGGTGTAAACAATGTCCAGGTGGGAAGATAAATTAGTCGTTAGAGACTGGCCAAATCTTGACGGGAAAGTTGAGCTGCATAAGCTTGGTTGAGGTGTAACTGCGCGTTTACTTGGGAATTTTGCGCAAAATGCGTAGACTGTTCGACCGTTAGGTTGTTTATTACAAATGGCACAAATGCAGGTGATTTCCTGACAATTTCACACTCATACAAGGCAAACACCGGTTCTAGGTTCATATAACGGTGATTTAGTATTACGCAACCTGACCAGCCTGCTTCTTCACCTAAGGCTAATAATGAACCGACAACCTATAACATTTTTCAAAAATGAGTTCGACTTGCAAGTTGTAAAGACCGTTTTTGCGGATATTGTTTACGTTCAAATTCAGATACCGGTGGCGGCTTGACCGAGTGGCTTGCTGACTGATTTATCGAAATGTTCGAATAGCAAATGCACCAACGTTTACTAGTCTTTGTTTAAAACTGTGAATTTATGTGAGAAAGAAAAAAGATTTTTACCAAGGCAATGATAATTTCGAATTTCTCCTGGTGATCTGAGCGATGAAATGGGGTTCACTTAAATGATCTCACCCTAGACAGATAACTCAACTGATAGCAATTGGCTATTCTAAGCCGCAGACAAAGTGAATAGGCTATTGGTTTCTGTTTCCAAATGCTGTCGCGTACAGTAAACGTGTTTTGCGTTTCGCGTTATTACAAACATGTATGTTGATTACTGAGATCATCAGCCACTGGAGCGTAGATCTAGTCATTCTTCGTCGTCGGCACTGAACCGTTCTGCTGTTGTAGATGACACCCCAACTAAAAGTGACTTAATGCATTACGTGAGGAATAGCATTTCGGTAAGACACGATTGTGCACATTTTGATCAACAGTTGAAGTTGAAGGTAGCATAAGCAATTCGACCGCAGATTGAGTGTAAGTTAAGACAGTGTATGTTGCGCTTTATGCTAATTGGTATACGGTCATCATCGGGCCTATTAGGAACCGTGCACGCAACAGATTGATGTCTCAGAGGTTGGTTTTCCTGATATCACAACAGACAACAACAGAAATTACGGGTCAAAATTTGATCTTACCCATTAGATCTGCTCAACTTCAACTTGTTAGGAATATTGCTGCGCAATTGGGGCCCCAAACTGCCCGCGCTGCGAAGGAATACTAATCAATAATCGCCGTCTTGTATAAACTGTTGGGTTGCGTTTAAGCTGAAACTACTGTCCTCCTTATGTAAGAGCCATTAGCATCCGTTTCAATTGTGATTACTGTCTGCATATTGTAAAAAAAATCTTCATAGCCTGCATTCGTGACAAAGTACAGTTAACGCGCGACATGTCTTCTGTGTCGTTGTTGGCAAGCCAGGTCAGAAGGAAGCCCAATGTTTCATATTGATTTGTACAGTTTGCGCATTACTATCAGCTAGTCTTGGATTTCACATTCGGACGGACGTTTCAACAAGTCCAATCAATTTTGCATGGTCACTAACGTATAACTGTGCTCAAACCGTAAGTTTAACTTCAGTCTTTATAGCTTTAAAATAATTTTGGGGCTTTGCTGACCTCTAGTTCATTGATCGAAGCATCACATGTGCATACGGTTTTGTTCCGACCCAGTATGAGCAGTAACTCATAGTATCAACCAATCTAAGTACTGAGATATGTAGACTGAGTTTGTTCTGTAGTAATGGGGTCGATCCTGGTCTCGTTTTGTGGTAGTTACGAAGAATATGGTTGACGGTCGTCTCCGAAAGTTCCATCACCTTGGAATGACACTGCGTCCTGATATTTTCCGAACGCTATGGGATGTTGTATTCTTATGCTAACGCTATGTCTTGTCATTACATTTTGTTATAACCACTTGAAAATTGCCTCCTTTTGCATTGTTGTATTCATTTGTGCTGATGTTAACGATCATGACCAGCGATTTTGTTCCTTAAGATGCTAATAATGACTTCTGAATCAGCGGGACTAAACTAGACGTCATCTTCAGGTAGTTTTTTTCTTGAGTTAACCGGTACAAACAACACGGGCGTGTTGTCACTTCCCCAGGACCGGTATGGTTCCCGAGTTACTGGGAATGGTCTTTATGTGAAAGCCAACTGGGAAGTCAGCAGGCATGTTCCGTTAACAAATCCTTATTGTCAGGATGAGACAGTCCAGCTGGTGCTGACAGCCGGCTTTAATTTAGAATGACACGTTGTTCTTTTGAGAATATTGCGCGTGATATGACATGTTCTACATCGCCACAAAATTATCTTCCTCACTTCCGTGGAAGCACGTAGGTTCCTGGACGGTGTGCAGCCCGAACGACATACCAACCTCCGTTGATCAGCAAACCTTAAGGTTTCCTTTTCAGTGGCAATCTTAGATACAGTTTCGTGTTTACTCTGTGTTGTGAGGCATTTCACCTTTGTTTGCACTTAGTATCATATCAAAAAACGCTAGCTAGACTAGCTAGAGAAATTTATTCTCTCTGCTGTTCATCATATCTTTTGACAGAACGTCCACATAATCCACTCATCAATCCCGGCGCCTTGGCTATTTGCAGCATCTTACAACCGCATCTAAGTCCACCGGACAGATTTCGTTATGTGGAACACAAATTTAGCCAGATGGCCGGTGGACAAACACTCGGATTTAACAATGCAGTGTAAGCGTTACACTATTATTTTTTGTTTGCATTTTATGTACGATGGACTTTCGTTTATTGATCCATTCCGTTCCCGTCGTCGCCACATAGTAGGCGTAATATATGAAAGGTCAACCAGTTAGGTTTAGTATCAGAAAGCACTAGCATTTGTTTACTAGCTGGTTGCATTGCATTTTGCACTAATCAAATTTAAGTAGTGAGTTGGTTGTGGTTAACACTAGACATTATTAGGTAATTCATCGATTAAGCCACAACGAGCTAAAACCAAAAGGGTTACAGCGTGTTGCGACCTAATGATAGGAATCAACATAACGCACAATATATTCTCTCACATTTGTTCTGTTTACTGTTCGGAAGTAATAACAATAAACTTAGATTGTCCGTGTAGGTCAAAGTTAGAACATTCGAGGGAACACTGGCGAGATACGAAAGTTCAGTTAAATCATTGAGTATCAAGGGACAATCCGTCGGCTTGTCCATCGATGGGCGCGACCTTGAAGGTCAAACACATCTTTCATTTTCATTTTGGATATAATGTTGACAAAACCCAACAGAAGTAAAAATTAAAAATTTGTCCGTTTGGTTCTGAAGTTTCTGTGGATTTTGATCAAATGAACCGAAGTTGAGTGATTTGTGTTCAAACGAATTTCACTGTAGCTCTTCAGGTGCTTACCACAGGCGGTTCAAACAGGATTCCAAACTATAACGAAACAAAGTATACAGGTCATAGTTCATTTACAATCACGGCATCATGAAGGGCACAAACAAAACGGGGTGGTAGTGTCGAGTCGCAGTGGTTTGTACCTACGGGAGCCAACGTTTTGTGGGTACAGAAACGAGTGTTTACAACTTTATCATTACCCTGTTGGCGAATGTGACATACATTTTTGCCTCCCTGTAATTCCCGGTAGTTCCGTCAGTCGCTCATTTTTCTAACTTTGCAACGTGCAATATATGTTCAAGTTTCTGTGTGTGCCTGAATAATCTGATGGGCCTTACCCAGCCTAGGTGTAACTCAATATGGTACTTAATATAGCTTCTATCAGTTTGATGACATTTTTGATGTTTTGCTGACAGTTTTGATTTTGATTCTACTTTGTGTGCATGCTAGGAATCCATTGCCCCTCAACGTTGGGGTGTGTGCACATATGAGAGACAGTCACGTAATCCATAGACTAATTACATTGACCAACTCGCATTATGTCTATTTAGACATGTTTCACATATAAATTCTTGGTTAAGATTGTTCAGTTAGACAGTCTGCCCGTTCCAAGAGGAAATTCTTTCCCGCACTAGTTCACGTTCTTCCATCTTTTATTTGTTTCGTTTTACAAAATTGATTCCCCTGTCGGATTTCCATTGCAGCCAGCGTATTTGTGTATATACGCGAACTGATTTTCCTTAGAATGTCCCTACTTTTTAACAACTTTAAATACTTACGTTAAAACACCGCATCTAAGGAAAATAGTTATTGAGGTATTCTGAGTGGGCATGTATCACCGTTCTTCGTTGCTTTTGCATGAAAGAGACAGTGACGCGACTGGACAACATGTAAATCATCCTTACTAGTATGCGACATTTGCCACACAAGCTGATCTAAGTATTTTAATGGAGTAGTCAAAAACTTGAATGCGTACGATTTATGGCCTGGCAAATTTCTCTGCATATTATCTACTGACAGACTAGCAACCGGATAGAAACATCAACTCATTTGTGTTCACATGTACTTCGTAATTACCACAAAATTATAACTTTAAGTGTTCTTATAATTTAAAAAGATACCGGCGTTCTGCGACATGGCTTAAGTCAATGGTTTCCAAACGTGTTCAGCTTATCTCTTCTTTAGTTTCCTAAGCACATCTTCCTAAGCCCTAGATGAATCCTCAACATCGGACACAGAGGTACTGAGAAGTAATCATAGGTCTCAAGTTCGAAAACATACAGAGCTTCTTTGTCTACCCTCTGTCGTTTGGTCTTTCAACATCACCCTATTATGGTCTCAAATCGTACCTCGAGGCAATATAGCTCACTAGCTTAGACTGAAATCACTGCAGCAGCCTTTTAAACAGCCCTCTGTCAGATACTAAGACAGTCCTACCGCATCAACGGGTGAAACGTTTTGAAGTCTCACGTCCAGGTTTCCCTAACTGTGTTCTCTTGAAAAGTGATGAAGAAATATGATATTATAACTAACACAAACATAGGAGAATGAGTTGCTATGCTTTATATTTACTGTCGATGACATCCCTTCACGAAACGTTTGTGCCTAGCTTAGGATCGCCTTCTGTAGGTCCTCACTGAACCCAACCTAGTTGAGTTTTCTCTGCATGTGGTTGATCCTTATTTCCAGTCCTCCAGTCTATTACTCAGTGTGATCCGGGCAAATTACAATTTATTAACATCCAAACGGAGTCGGAAGGCAAACTGTGCAGTCTCACATCCGTTAAATTAGACGACCGATTGGTTCTAATGGCTAGTTTAAGTATCCAACTAATCAGCAAAACGCTCGATCGCGAGCGTTTGGCTTACGCCACTTATTCTTAAACAAGTCTTATCACATTCTGCTTGTCTTGTATCATGAAGAATAGTAACGTTTTCTTCTAGGATATCCCACGTCTCTGTTGAGGTGATCAGCGGCCCGAGCCACAGTACCTTTTGGTCAAGCTCATGACTGCTATGATGATGATGATGATGATGATGATGATGATGATGATCACTTCTTGACTAAATTCTTTTCGGTGAGCATCAGGTCAGAGCCATTATTCAAAAAGGCCTGTGTATCTGCCATACCGCTGGGCCCTAATAGCTGAAGTGAAACGAACCCTATGCAATTTTTGTTGAAATTCATGAAGGTGAATAAGCAATACATACTTTCTGGATTTCTAAAGGTTTCTTCAGCCGGTACGTTATACGCTATTGGTGTGTGTTATCCTTTACCGCAGTCAGACACTGAACATCAAATAAATACTCACATGATTCGGCTCTATGGTTCTCTATCGAACAAGTGAATCAGCGTTTGTGATCCTTTAGTGTCCTTCTGCCTTCGTCCAACGAGTGTTTTGAGAATCCTGGACACTCCGACACGTTGTAGTCACGCAGACACAAAAGGCATTTGACGACATTCTAAGTCCTGGTGTGTACATACTGGGATCACACGTGGCTTACCTAGTGCCTAGTATAGTGGAAACGACTGATCTACTGATTATGTACTAGAAAACATACCGTACTCATTACTAACAACAAATATTCATTTGTCTACAAAGTTTATGAAACATTTAAATCGTGTTTCTCTGCCTCTAATGCTATCGACAATTTCAGTGCATCGATTCTGCAGATGCGGCCGCAGCTGTTTTGAAATGTCTAGTTACGTCTTCGGGCTGTTCATCTCATCCATTTTCCCTAGTCGCGATAGTGCCAATTGGTAACTATGCATTCGAGTAACCAGCAATCGTATATTGTCATTGGGCTACCAAGAAGGTCCTTCCTGGCTGACGGAGAAATTGCATGTGGTTGACCAAAGTATCTGCCGAAGATACAAATTACCTTCGAATAGCCTTGGCCATAGTGTAGCAGGATACAATGCTTGATGGCTTCTCGCGCTTTGTCTCGACAACAGTGAGAGAGATGGGAACATTTCTGATCTTCATCTACTACGCTACCAGCTAAATGTAAGTCAAAATTACACACGGAACAGGAATATGTTCCTGGACAGCCGCCCAACGTTTTCTACCTCTAACTTTGGAAAGCTTAACCCCAACAAGAGTGTTCTGAAAGAAGATTATGCTATCTTATCTTCTGTTGGCGGTTTATTGTGAACTCTGATGCTATCCGGATTTTGATTTGCGTCTTCAAGTGGGAGTGAGGTTGAGGCAGCACCTTACCTCAAGCCCGAAGCCGTCTTCTAAGTCCAGAATATGATGTCCCAAGTGCAACTCCTCCATTTTTGGCTCTAGTTTCTCCCAAGCGAATTCACCGTCTGAATTGATTATTCTTTTGATCGGGTATTGACCCAGAAAAGGAGGCGAAAACATCAGCAGACTTTGGTACACTCTATTCTTGGGAATGAGGCCTCCACCATCTTTGCAACTATCCTTAGGTCACTCTTCTTTACAACTCTAGGGGCCCCAAAGATAGCATGTTCATGTACAATACCACACGCTCCGTACGTAGCCAGGTTCATAAACTCATTGGAATCATGAAACTGAGAAGAAATGTTAGAACTAGGATGGGTTGAAGAAGAGCTTGAAAATATGAGTCGTTAAGAGGAACAGGATAACCAGCGTTGTGTCCTGGGTACGGAGCATTTTGGATAAGAGATACAAAGCCGTTACGCTTACCATTCATACCAGCGTTAACACGGAATTTGTGCACACGGTCGTTCAGGTAGGGAAGGGCCTGTTAATAACTGGGTGCAAGGATGTATTCGTTAACTGCAAACACTGAAGGTTCATGGAAATGAATTTCACACTGACTATCCACTGTAGCTGTAGCCGATGGCTTACCGGCAGTGGGACCACATTGATTCTGGGCATCGACATGAGAAAGCCAGCCACCAGTTTATTCTAAATTCCGCGCGAAAACCGGTATTACCTCGTCTGATAGGCTCGGTTAAAAAGGTAGGCTACTGTGCGGGGGTCCGTTAAAAATATTTGAGTTGAGATAATTGGATTGAATTTTTTGCCTTCAGAATACTTACGTGAATTATACAGATCACATAACCTTAATTGGCGTCTCTGTAGAGAACCTACACCATGTAGTGAATTTCCTGCCCAAATTACCTCAGCTCATTGAAACGCGTGAACGACAGTTTAGTGCCGGTATTGCTTCCGCTTTCCTAGCGAACAGCCATTTAGACAACAATGTTTTGTCAGCCGAGGTGTGCTTTGTGTCTATTTTTTCTTCAATACCTTTTTGGGTTTCAATGTACTACAGTATTTCTTAACGTTTAATGACCAATGGTGATTGCTTGAGAACGCGTATTCGATCTTGAACGTGGCTCTTAAGCGTCAGGAGTAACCGTGATTTAGGTTGATCACGAATAATGCTTTATCGTGTAAAATTGCCCTGGTAGTTAAGGTGACTTGCTTTTAGTTATAGAGCTGATGAGTATACTGAGCCATTATTGAAGCTTTTTCTATCCTTATAACATTGACGACAATCAGTTCGATCACGTTGTGTTCATCATCATCATCACAGACAACAAAACATCAGTCTTTTTTTACTGATGCTGAACTGATCTCTTCTACGGGTTCTCGTTCCTTTCAACTCATCACCCTTAAATGGAGTCTCTTTATTCTGTACTGAGTTTTTCTTCTACTTCCTGTTTACATGCTTCCTCGTCCTCTGTATCATGAAGCAGTGAGACCCATCAACTAGACGTTATTCTCGAAATCTTCAAAAAACTTCCACTATCCGGTATCTTTATCTGTCTGTTTGGGCCACGAGGTGCCTTATCTAGCTTTCCACTCTAGATAGAACGATTAACCCTTCGACTCTCATAGTGATAATTGCCTGTTATTGACTTTAAGGCACTCGATGTCTGACGTAGCGAGTTGTTTCCTAACTCTTCGCTGATGTGCTGGTAGCTGAGTATTTGCTAAAACGTCTGTCGCTGTTGATCGAACTGGCTGCTTGTTCGGAAAATGTTGAGCGTCAGTGGCAAGTGTGTCCCGCAGGTTGACAGTCAGTGTATAAATGAGTTTTTCGGGTGTGTCTTTATAGATTTTGTTCGTAATCTTAATTTGCCGGTTAAATTTCCAGATTACACATCATAAGCAATCCGTTACCGTGTTGTATACAAGGTGACATACAGGCTGAATGCTGTCAAGCTGTCCAAACCTAAACAGGGGCCAATTCTGTTAACGGGACTCGAACTGTTAAACGTGATTGGTAAGCGGGCCTTATTGTCGTTCACCTTACGCAAGTCAACTCGAAACTAGATTATTTTGAATCCTCGTCCTTGTTAGTTCAAACAGTCTGCATGAGCTTTACAGGTTCGCCTATTTGGGAAGCACCATTTGGTCAACTTGCAGCGTTGTTCCTATGATGTCCATGAAAATAATAACTTTACTCATCCACTACCCTTGTTAGACGTGGTCATTACTGATGATGGATTATTGATTAAATGCAGAGTATTTAACATATATGTTTACGTATGCGCGTTCTATCCCATTTTGTTACCCGAAAAGTTGACTCGTTTGCGATTAAAATGTGAAGTAAGATTTGTTCTATTTGACCACCATTTTTAGGGTAGATAGCCAGCGACAGTTTGACAGTGCATGTCAACAGCGCACGTTTAATAAAGTCTCTAACAAGCAGTTTGTTAGTAAAATGGAAATAAGTACAATCTGCGTTTGACTTGGCATACAAATAGTCAGTCCATTAGTAAAAAGGGAAGCTAGCGGTTTACGGGTCAGCTGAGGACAGTCCTATTGATCTTTGGTTGGCCATACTGCTTTCTCACGTCCTTACTGTCCTCAAACATGTTGCATGACTCGGTGGTTCAGGTTACTGGCCAGCTCTCTGTTCTACACCCGAATCTTACCGATCAGCAGTTACATACTCGTGATTATTGATTCATTTGGCCTCGTCGGTCCACTAGCCTATTTGTTTGTTTACTTCTCGTTATCTCATCGGTCGATCGTCTCTTCCGGGATGCTAGTGTGTGTGCCACAACGGTGACTACAAGTTACCGAATGGCAAGCAAACGAGTGTTACAAAGAGATTCCGAAGCTCCAACTCGTGTCTTCCTAGCTAGAACATCTACAGCAAACATGAATGTTGATTTTGTCTATACTGTTTGGTACCTAGTCGCTTCACTGACTTTGCACACTGCTGATGCAACGCCTTCTGTTATTGACACCAGGTCCAACGACACAATGAAACTAATTGTTAAACATTACCTTCAACCTTGTAGTCGATAGTCTGGTAACCGATTAACTATATCAAAAGTGGAACAAGCGACTGCTTGTAGGTTTATTGAAAAATGCATCTTGCAACGTGTATTACCTCAGTCGCTACTAGTAAATAGGGTCTGAGCTGGTCGCAGAAAGACTTTTAGCACGAACTTGTTATAAT
>JTDE01021457.1:0-21999 GCA_014338405.1 Paragonimus skrjabini miyazakii | reverse complement strand
GAGCCACAGTACATGTTGGTCAAGCTCATGACTGCTATGATGATGATGATGATGATGATGATCACTTCTTGACTAAATTCTTTTCGGTGAGCATCAGGTCAGAGCCATTATTCAAAAAGGCCTGTGTATCTGCCATACCGCTGGGCCCTAATAGCTGAAGTGAAACGAACCCTATGCAATTTTTGTTGAAATTCATGAAGGTGAATAAGCAATACATACTTTCTGGATTTCTAAAGGTTTCTTCAGCCGGTACGTTATACGCTATTGGTGTGTGTTATCCTTTACCGCAGTCAGACACTGAACATCAAATAAATACTCACATGATTCGGCTCTATGGTTCTCTATCGAACAAGTGAATCAGCGTTTGTGATCCTTTAGTGTCCTTCTGCCTTCGTCCAACGAGTGTTTTGAGAATCCTGGACACTCCGACACGTTGTAGTCACGCAGACACAAAAGGCATTTGACGACATTCTAAGTCCTGGTGTGTACATACTGGGATCACACGTGGCTTACCTAGTGCCTAGTATAGTGGAAACGACTGATCTACTGATTATGTACTAGAAAACATACCGTACTCATTACTAACAACAAATATTCATTTGTCTACAAAGTTTATGAAACATTTAAATCGTGTTTCTCTGCCTCTAATGCTATCGACAATTTCAGTGCATCGATTCTGCAGATGCGGCCGCAGCTGTTTTGAAATGTCTAGTTACGTCTTCGGGCTGTTCATCTCATCCATTTTCCCTAGTCGCGATAGTGCCAATTGGTAACTATGCATTCGAGTAACCAGCAATCGTATATTGTCATTGGGCTACCAAGAAGGTCCTTCCTGGCTGACGGAGAAATTGCATGTGGTTGACCAAAGTATCTGCCGAAGATACAAATTACCTTCGAATAGCCTTGGCCATAGTGTAGCAGGATACAATGCTTGATGGCTTCTCGCGCTTTGTCTCGACAACAGTGAGAGAGATGGGAACATTTCTGATCTTCATCTACTACGCTACCAGCTAAATGTAAGTCAAAATTACACACGGAACAGGAATATGTTCCTGGACAGCCGCCCAACGTTTTCTACCTCTAACTTTGGAAAGCTTAACCCCAACAAGAGTGTTCTGAAAGAAGATTATGCTATCTTATCTTCTGTTGGCGGTTTATTGTGAACTCTGATGCTATCCGGATTTTGATTTGCGTCTTCAAGTGGGAGTGAGGTTGAGGCAGCACCTTACCTCAAGCCCGAAGCCGTCTTCTAAGTCCAGAATATGATGTCCCAAGTGCAACTCCTCCATTTTTGGCTCTAGTTTCTCCCAAGCGAATTCACCGTCTGAATTGATTATTCTTTTGATCGGGTATTGACCCAGAAAAGGAGGCGAAAACATCAGCAGACTTTGGTACACTCTATTCTTGGGAATGAGGCCTCCACCATCTTTGCAACTATCCTTAGGTCACTCTTCTTTACAACTCTAGGGGCCCCAAAGATAGCATGTTCATGTACAATACCACACGCTCCGTACGTAGCCAGGTTCATAAACTCATTGGAATCATGAAACTGAGAAGAAATGTTAGAACTAGGATGGGTTGAAGAAGAGCTTGAAAATATGAGTCGTTAAGAGGAACAGGATAACCAGCGTTGTGTCCTGGGTACGGAGCATTTTGGATAAGAGATACAAAGCCGTTACGCTTACCATTCATACCAGCGTTAACACGGAATTTGTGCACACGGTCGTTCAGGTAGGGAAGGGCCTGTTAATAACTGGGTGCAAGGATGTATTCGTTAACTGCAAACACTGAAGGTTCATGGAAATGAATTTCACACTGACTATCCACTGTAGCTGTAGCCGATGGCTTACCGGCAGTGGGACCACATTGATTCTGGGCATCGACATGAGAAAGCCAGCCACCAGTTTATTCTAAATTCCGCGCGAAAACCGGTATTACCTCGTCTGATAGGCTCGGTTAAAAAGGTAGGCTACTGTGCGGGGGTCCGTTAAAAATATTTGAGTTGAGATAATTGGATTGAATTTTTTGCCTTCAGAATACTTACGTGAATTATACAGATCACATAACCTTAATTGGCGTCTCTGTAGAGAACCTACACCATGTAGTGAATTTCCTGCCCAAATTACCTCAGCTCATTGAAACGCGTGAACGACAGTTTAGTGCCGGTATTGCTTCCGCTTTCCTAGCGAACAGCCATTTAGACAACAATGTTTTGTCAGCCGAGGTGTGCTTTGTGTCTATTTTTTCTTCAATACCTTTTTGGGTTTCAATGTACTACAGTATTTCTTAACGTTTAATGACCAATGGTGATTGCTTGAGAACGCGTATTCGATCTTGAACGTGGCTCTTAAGCGTCAGGAGTAACCGTGATTTAGGTTGATCACGAATAATGCTTTATCGTGTAAAATTGCCCTGGTAGTTAAGGTGACTTGCTTTTAGTTATAGAGCTGATGAGTATACTGAGCCATTATTGAAGCTTTTTCTATCCTTATAACATTGACGACAATCAGTTCGATCACGTTGTGTTCATCATCATCATCACAGACAACAAAACATCAGTCTTTTTTTACTGATGCTGAACTGATCTCTTCTACGGGTTCTCGTTCCTTTCAACTCATCACCCTTAAATGGAGTCTCTTTATTCTGTACTGAGTTTTTCTTCTACTTCCTGTTTACATGCTTCCTCGTCCTCTGTATCATGAAGCAGTGAGACCCATCAACTAGACGTTATTCTCGAAATCTTCAAAAAACTTCCACTATCCGGTATCTTTATCTGTCTGTTTGGGCCACGAGGTGCCTTATCTAGCTTTCCACTCTAGATAGAACGATTAACCCTTCGACTCTCATAGTGATAATTGCCTGTTATTGACTTTAAGGCACTCGATGTCTGACGTAGCGAGTTGTTTCCTAACTCTTCGCTGATGTGCTGGTAGCTGAGTATTTGCTAAAACGTCTGTCGCTGTTGATCGAACTGGCTGCTTGTTCGGAAAATGTTGAGCGTCAGTGGCAAGTGTGTCCCGCAGGTTGACAGTCAGTGTATAAATGAGTTTTTCGGGTGTGTCTTTATAGATTTTGTTCGTAATCTTAATTTGCCGGTTAAATTTCCAGATTACACATCATAAGCAATCCGTTACCGTGTTGTATACAAGGTGACATACAGGCTGAATGCTGTCAAGCTGTCCAAACCTAAACAGGGGCCAATTCTGTTAACGGGACTCGAACTGTTAAACGTGATTGGTAAGCGGGCCTTATTGTCGTTCACCTTACGCAAGTCAACTCGAAACTAGATTATTTTGAATCCTCGTCCTTGTTAGTTCAAACAGTCTGCATGAGCTTTACAGGTTCGCCTATTTGGGAAGCACCATTTGGTCAACTTGCAGCGTTGTTCCTATGATGTCCATGAAAATAATAACTTTACTCATCCACTACCCTTGTTAGACGTGGTCATTACTGATGATGGATTATTGATTAAATGCAGAGTATTTAACATATATGTTTACGTATGCGCGTTCTATCCCATTTTGTTACCCGAAAAGTTGACTCGTTTGCGATTAAAATGTGAAGTAAGATTTGTTCTATTTGACCACCATTTTTAGGGTAGATAGCCAGCGACAGTTTGACAGTGCATGTCAACAGCGCACGTTTAATAAAGTCTCTAACAAGCAGTTTGTTAGTAAAATGGAAATAAGTACAATCTGCGTTTGACTTGGCATACAAATAGTCAGTCCATTAGTAAAAAGGGAAGCTAGCGGTTTACGGGTCAGCTGAGGACAGTCCTATTGATCTTTGGTTGGCCATACTGCTTTCTCACGTCCTTACTGTCCTCAAACATGTTGCATGACTCGGTGGTTCAGGTTACTGGCCAGCTCTCTGTTCTACACCCGAATCTTACCGATCAGCAGTTACATACTCGTGATTATTGATTCATTTGGCCTCGTCGGTCCACTAGCCTATTTGTTTGTTTACTTCTCGTTATCTCATCGGTCGATCGTCTCTTCCGGGATGCTAGTGTGTGTGCCACAACGGTGACTACAAGTTACCGAATGGCAAGCAAACGAGTGTTACAAAGAGATTCCGAAGCTCCAACTCGTGTCTTCCTAGCTAGAACATCTACAGCAAACATGAATGTTGATTTTGTCTATACTGTTTGGTACCTAGTCGCTTCACTGACTTTGCACACTGCTGATGCAACGCCTTCTGTTATTGACACCAGGTCCAACGACACAATGAAACTAATTGTTAAACATTACCTTCAACCTTGTAGTCGATAGTCTGGTAACCGATTAACTATATCAAAAGTGGAACAAGCGACTGCTTGTAGGTTTATTGAAAAATGCATCTTGCAACGTGTATTACCTCAGTCGCTACTAGTAAATAGGGTCTGAGCTGGTCGCAGAAAGACTTTTAGCACGAACTTGTTATAATGTTCACCTCTTACACTTTACAAGTGAGTTCTGACTTTGTAACGAATATAGTTGGGCCAACTGTTCTAGTCCTGTTGCGTATACTCTCTTTCACACACGAACTATATTTCACTTTAGGTCCGGTTCTATTGGTAGACTGTTTCGGTATCCAATTTCTTCGTTGAAAATAACACCCCAATAGCCCTCCATCATTTGTCACACTTCGACATTCGGCCAAATCGTCGTTTGTCTCCCAGACTGTGTGTCAGTGCAAAAGTCAATTATGCTCACTTGTTGGCCCGAGCCCCTCCCCATAGAATTCGGCTGTTCGTGCTGCTATCGATCCGTGGGTGTGGTTCATTTTCGGGTCCGCATCCGGCCACAGTTGCAAATGCCGCCGTACTTGCATGTGCGTGCGCGGCTATCGCATAACCACTCCATTGACTGGGTTGGTCGGCTGATTGTGTACGTGATGCCAGAAGTAAAATTTTTTTTGAAATCGAAACATCCCGCTCGTTCGCTTACCCGGGTGCTCTGCTACCCCAAACTGCCAAGATATGCCTATTCCACGATTAACGAAACCTTCATCATTCGATGTTCAGTCACTTTTGTCAAGTGATGTTCGTTTATACACTGATTTTGGTCGCCACAATGTGAATGATTCCCACTGGATATTTTCACTCTTTGCTTCACATAAATCAGAGCTAGTTTGTAGACGAACTATCACCTACCTGAGTCTGCTACTTGTGCTATACTCTAGTCGGCAGATCTTAAAGTGAATTCGGTCTGACGATGTTCAGAGTGAATTGTCGTTTCTTGAGTGAAATTCAGTTCCCTTGCCATCCCTAAATTCTACCATCATCATCTATGGTTCATAACTAGGTCAGGGAATACATCGATTCACTTCCTTTACTCTATCCAGGACACCAGATTTGGCACAAAACTCGCAGTGACAGCAAGGCTAAGCACGTACACAGACACACGTGACCAGCCGGGAAATTTTGGTCGCCAATGCGAACAGACACGACTATTGTCGGTCTAGCCAAATAGCATTCATAAGCCGCGTACGTTGGTACGATTGATTTTTCTCCGTTTCAGTGGAGTACCGTCCGTTTTTTAAGGTTATTTCAATCGTCGAAGGCGAGCGTTCAAACTGTTGCGTAATTCCCATATAAGAGGTGATCAACATGTTGCTGATTGAACTTCATTTGTCAAAATCAGCTGCGTTTGGCCACATCGAGAGAGTTGAATCTAAGTTGAGCTATACTCATCCGATTTCTGTTCTCCCTTTGACACCTCTAACAGAAGCATTGGCTTGAATTTTACCCTTGTTATAGTCCATCGGTTTCCTTGTTCCTACCTAAAATTTGACTGTGGTCCATTTGCCTGCTATACGAGATTGTCGACTATTGCTCCATTGACATGGCGCTGAATGTGTCCGAATTATCATATTCAGTCGCAGCTTATTGCGAGTAATGCTCAGTTTGATTGAAAGAGCACACAATAGCTGTCTTCTTAATCCCAGTCGTGGCTGAAGGCTTAGCTGTAATAATTACCAATCACATGTGCCGGTAATCAACTCCTGATGTTTATGAGGATGTGCATTATTATTAAGCTATGATGGGAACGATACTCATGTTCAGTGTTTCTTATGCAAAGAGATCTTTAAAACTTCAATCAACTGTCACCGGTTTTTAACATGGGGGTAATCAAACTGGAATATTCTCATTGAAAGAAAGCTGAACATGACGGACACATTTTTTTGGTCATTCATCATTGTGTCAATACAATAGTAATGACCATTAAAGATGAACTGAGTTATTTCCCTCAGTTTCTCGTACTCACAAAAATGCAGCAAAATTTTTCATAATGCAATTCGTGCAACATGAATTTTTTCACTTTACTTTCGAAAATATGTTTATCCTGTTCGTTAATCGTGCGCCTAGTACTACGCATCAGTCCGTTTGAATTTAGTTCGTCAGAAAGTGTGTCTAAACTTTGATCAGCAAGGAGAACTCATTCAAGTCCAAAGTGAATTAAGACAGTCGTTGTAATGTCCGGAGTTCGTCTCACTCGCAACAAACTTTATGTATATGAGGCTTGAATGAGTCTTCACACATCTTTAAAAGGAAACCCGCAGTGTTTTCGCCACTATTTTCTATCAACGGTCTAATAATCAGACTAAGACTGATTATTTCTGGATGGTGAGAGTTTTTGATAAAAGATCATTATCATCAGCGTCAGTTGACAGACTGGATTTTATGACTTCATCCTCAAGCCAAGTATAACACAACTGGAAGTAAACTGATTATCACGGCACGAATACTTAGACCATAGCTATTTGGAAACTATGACGGCAAGACTTCAGTTACATAACCGTTGTGTACGCCCGATTGAGTGATTGCCACATTGTGTGACAAAAGATTGTATAAGGAGTACGATTGGTCTGTCCACCATGTTTGATAACTGATCACCAGAACAGATTAACCGTCCCCACAGATCGATTTCGTGCATACTGAAGGGGTAGATTCTGACAGACTGCTGTGACCTCAGTGACTGTCAATGTGCGCATCTTTTAGCATGTATTGAATGAACTCTGCTAGTTCGTTAACTCTATTAAAACGCTTCATTGGTCGCCAGTCTCTATTGTTTCGACCACATGTATGACAATTACTCACCCGCGCAGTTCGGTTAATCTGTGATTGAGCGACACTGGATGATGCGCCCAGAAACATAAAGCTTGACTGTGCAACGAAAATGTGTTGTTAAAAGTATTACTGAGTATATTTTTTATTGGCTCCGACACATTTTAGTCTCCACTTGTATGAACAGATGAACAGCGTTTTTGTGTGATCCAGTACCTCTTGCATCAATGACTGCGTGTTTGAGTATCAGAGGTCCCAGGTAGCCATTTTCGTGGAGTACGTAGTGCGCAAAACTGCGTGCTCATCATCAATAGTGTCACCGTCGCGTTTTCCGGACTCTGTTTGCAAGACAACAGATGAATTGGCCCTATTGTAGTGGATTACCAATCCGGATGTGCGAGTATTCCAACTCTCGGCGGAATACATCAACGCGGCGGCGAGGCACGTTCAAAAGTCCATAGCGGTCGGATCGCGGACAGCACAGGCCACCGGGCGAGTCAACGAGATCGGACCAACGGACGAGACATGGCAGGCAAAATGGGTAGGATGACCAAATTGTAAGCACGATTATTCCAACACTCGTAGAATATCTCGACGCGGTCATGAAATACGGCCAAATCTTGCAGTGTATAGTGTGCAGACAGCACAAGTGACTGGACGAGCCATCGCTCAACGAGATCGGACTAACGGGCGAGGAAGGACAGGCGGAAAAACCCCCGACAAAAGGCGTCGGTCACACATACAAACCGGGCAGCCGTGCACATGATGTGTGAGCGGGACGCGAGTGTGTGTTGTGGACTGGAATTCTGGTTTATAAACGCGAGTGTGTGCGTGGCATGGCAACCGCCGTGTTGGATAATAAAGATTGTGTTTTATTGGGCGCCTTTCCGCTACACTATGGTCTCAATGATAAAACACTATTGAACTGTGCTTATTGACAAGTCTAAGTTATTTTATAATGCACTTTGCGTTTCAACTTTATCGCCCAAGTTTCATGTAATTTTACCATTTTTTTGAAAACACCGTAATGTGTCGGTTCTTCCCCTGATATCTAGTCGGTATAAACTTGTGCTGCGCTTGGTCTGACAAATAAGCTTGTTTAGTGTATCGTCCTCTTACGATTCAGTTTGATATTGTTGAGCAGTTAAAACAACCGTTCTTGTCATTATTTTGCTCCACGTCATGATTAACAGCACCAACATTGACACTTTCCTTAACGTCCTCATCAAATATGAACTAATTTCTGTCTACAGCAAAGTCACTTGAATCATTCTTCTTTGTTACAATGCCAGATTCTTGTCTGAACGTGCCACAGCAGATCGTAACTTTGCAATTGCCTACTACATGAAGGAGAATCGCTGCTTCCCAGAACAAACAAATCTACGGGAGCTGGTCGATTTCTATTTGCAAATTTGCTCGATCGAAGGCAATTGCGACGCGGTCGCGGTGATGGCTGGCACCCTAGCCAATGGTGGCATTAATCCATTAACTGGGGCCCGTTTGGTCAACGCAGCGGCGGCTCGCGACACACTGTCGGTGATGCATTCCTGTGGGATGTATGATTATTCCGGACAATTTGCATTCAAGGTCAGTGAAAATGCGTACATATGATTTCAGCAAACATCCTACAATGCTCGGTCAGCTTACCTACACTACTAAACAGCCGGAATTATATTACTTACATATATCGTGATACATAATCAACTCTTCTATATTTACACCACAGCAAGACTGGCCATCACGCGGTACGAAGCTGATCGTGCATGTGCCAAATGATATCTGGCTATCCGAGCTTTGACGGAAACTCCCAGGGAGCTGTTGTTAGGCGTCTGTTACGTTCCAAAGTTAAGTGTGGGGCCTTGTTTAAGTAACCTACGTAAAATCCGGCCCTCAAGTATACTGTTTGCAGTCAACTGCATTATTGCAACAGTCATGTGTTGCTAAACCCATTTTATCACACCGAGGTGAAAATGAAAGTTGCTTGATGCTAGCGGAAATCTGATTGACTGCATGCAGAATAAGCAACCAGAATGCAGTTGAATAATAGACAAACACGAATGATCTACCAGTCACAAACAACTCAATGCCTGAAGGCTTTAGTGCCGTGGGATTCAAGTTTCGCCATAGTTCTTTGGGAAGTAGGACGGCACCGCAGGACCCTACATCATAGCTATGAAGTAGAAATCAAATATAGCCACCGTCTTTGTGGAATCGTTTTGTATCTGACTGTAAGATGTTCATACAAGTGATCCGGCAGCTGAAGTTAAAGGCTAGGGTACTAAAACAAAGCAAACAACATTTGAGGCGCATCATACGTGATTTGTAAACATTTCCGATTTGACACTGTAAACATGTGTTTGCTGCCGCAGTCATGATCAACATACAGTTTTGGATGTTTATCCGCTATTATTCAAGAGTAGTGCTTTTATTGCCCAGAATTTCACAACCAGTACGTTTATTGGTTGTATCTGCTCAAGCCTAATGAATTAAAAAACTGTTTCGTGTGCTCCGTTAGACACAATTTCAGCTATTCATAACATCAGAGGCTCAAGGGATAATACTGAATGAAAAAAATATAGGAGATACGGTGATCAAAATAAAGGGAGAACCAGTGTATTTTGATTTTACTGTTTAGCAAAGAGGTTAGCGCCAGACCACTCACTAAACTCGAGAGAAATATGCCCAGGGTTCAATAAAAACCCGAGTAAGTAACTTATCACCAGAACATTGTTCACTGGGAAGCGAGCGTACGACATCATCATCATCATCATAGACAGCAATACATCAGCAGTTCACACTGATGCTTAACGGCCACACAACCACGAAGAAGAAAAAGCAAACCCTGTATAGGAAGAGAGAAGAAAAAAAGAAAGGGGAGGGTACCTAACCACTGAAAAATAGCTACGTCTACATTCAAACATACAACATCAGGGCGCCTACACCTTGCGAACAAACAACTGAGCTGTAAGTGAAAGTAAGGCGTCATCAGCAAGACAGCTTCCTCACGGCTTTCACTGCCCCGCGCCATTAAGTGCACTCACTTCACGGACAACTCGGACAAACAACGACAACATTCACGCCACTGAGCTTGGTTAGCCGTTATCTCACCTAAAGTTTCAAGCCACCGACTCTGTGAGTCGCGAGGGCTCCAGCCCAGAAGACGAACCCGATCTACAGTAGCCAACCCTTCCATGAACGGTTTCATTTGTCTACGCCAGCTTATCATCTGTCCACCTCGCACCTTGCACCAATCGACCGCAGCGTCGGCAAACAGTGCTCGGTGTGGCAAACGACTAGCTGACATCCTTAGTACATGGCCTAACCATCTAAGTTTGTGCAAGTGTAAGGACTGAACGAAAGAACTCGTTTAACAATCAGTGCCGAACACCTGCTTCCTAATCTCCTCGTTGCTCACTCGTTGGTGTCACCCGATACGGGCGATTGAACACAGACATCGGTGGTCAAACACCTGAAGACGGTTCAAGTCTTCTACCCTGAGTGGCCATGTTTCGCTGACGAATAATAATACAGCCCTCACTGTTGTCTGATATACACGACCTTTAAGCTTCAGAGAGATACCTCTCTGTTGCCATAATTGCCTCAGATCAGTAAACACTGCTCTAGCCTTGGAAATACGCGCTTCTATTTCATTCTCCACACCGTCGCCGCCGCTGCCGCTGATGCAGCTTCCCAGGTATACAAACCGGTCAACAACCTCCATACCTTCATTATCTAACATTAAATCTACGTGATCACAGCAATCTTGAAGAAGCACTTTGCATTTGGAGGCTGCAAAGCACATTCGAAAGTACTTAGCAGAACGTGAAGTTGCATTTAGCGTTGCTTGTGCCGCCTGAAAGTTGTCAAACAGCAACACCTTATCGTCAACACAATCAAGATCAGTCAGCCTTCCACCAGGTAGGAGGTCTACACCGGCATCATTTGAGTGACGCAAACAGTCCTCCATTATTTCGTCCATGACGAAATTAAACAAAAATGGTGAAAGGGGACAGCCTTGACGAACGCCGCTTCTGATGCTGAAGCTGACCAGACAGCTCACCGTAAACCCTAACCTGAGCCGAAGTATGGGAGCAAAGCGCCGACAGTATGTTCACATACTTGGTCGGCACACCTCTGCGTTTAAGCGACTCAAGAAGTGTAGATCGATCCACTGAATCGAATGCACCTTTATAGTCGAGAAATATGACAATTGTTGGCCGGCGGTATACATGACGCTGCTCCAAAATTTGACGAGCGGTAAAAATATGATCTACACATCTTCCCTGGACAGGACGAAAACTTGCCTGTTCTTCTCTAATGTTTAACTCCCGAACTGCAGTGAGTCGACGGAGCTTAATGGATAGCAGAACCCTTGAAATGACTGGGGTCAAACTAATTCCTCTATGGTTTTCACAAGGGCTCCTGATACCTTTCTTGTATATAGGAACTCTCATCACGTGACGCCTGCCCGAAAGGATGGTCTCCGTCATCCATACTAGATCATCTGGATCAGCAGCCTTATTACGATTGAGAGCCGAGACGCAATTGCGAACCTCAGTATCAGTGGGTGGTTCTAAATCTACCGACCAGTTCGTTACATCACAAGTTTGTGGTGGCAGCACGTTAGAAGCAGGAGGCCAGCTAAACTGACCCTCAAAGTGTTCCGCCCAACGCTCCAATCTTCCGGACTTATTATAGTTTTGTGTGCTATCTGCCTCGATGATAGCTTCATTGACAGACGGTCGCCTAAAACCAGTAGCACAGAACAGCTTCAATAGTTTGCCGGTGTTCTCTGAAGCAAAGGCGGTTTCCATTTCCTTAACTATTTCCACCAACCAAGCCTCACGATCAGCCTTTAGACTACGTTTCAGCTTCCTACGGATATCTCTTCTAGACTTATTATGTGAACTACCAGGAGGAACCTTCCGCCTGGCTTCTAACAATTCCAGAGGTTTCTCTGAGATCCAATATTTGTTAAACTTATGTACCCCTATGCCGCATGCTATAGTACCTGCTTTCTGAATGGCTTATGAAATGTGAGTCCAGCAGCTATTAGGATCTTCGGAGTGAGTATCACTAAGGCAGCTTTTTAAGCTGACTGGGTACTTATGCTTTACCGGTGGTAAAGCCAATTTCTCAACAGCGAATTGTTGCTGTTGATGGGGTCGTTGACCAGCAAAAATAAGAACAAAACGAAAACATACCAATGCATGATCTGAGTTCAAGTACGTGCTGCAATAAGAACGACAGTCTTGAATGCATACCATCGCCACTGCCGGAACTTGAACCACGGACATGCAGTTCATGAGGCAACCGTGTTTACCACTGCGCCGTTGACCTCACGTTAGGCACGTTAGTCTTTGGGTATGCGACAGCTGCGATCAATTGTGGGTGATGTTCAACTTGAAATTAACCTAATCCCCGACTACTCATTAGTAGTCTTGAATGCAACCACGCCACCTGTAACTAGCAGCTTTGTGGTCTATCTGAGACCAGGCCTGATTCGGAGTCGGCGGGCGCCAAGTATAGCAATTACGTGCATGATGCCTAAAACTAGTGCTGTGTTAAATTAGCTTATACTCAGCGCACAGCTGCAACAATCGCCCGCCATTATCTGATCGCCGTGACGCTATCCCAAACCTGCCACCGACCTGAGCATTCATATCTCCGGCCAGAACGACTATATCAGAGCCACGTGTCGACTGGAGGAGAGCAGCCAGATCTGAGTAAAACGCGTGTTTGACGCCGACGTCACTACAGTCAGTAGGAGCGTAAGCAGACACAATGAATAAGTTTCTGAAAGTCTTGCGTCTAGAGCTGGCCTTAACGTAACCTGTCAAGCGGACAGCACATAGTCTACTGGTAACAGGAATCCAATCTATCAATGCGGCTGCGGCCGTCAAGCTAAGGACTATACCCACTCTAGCCTGACCTGTAACAGCGACTGTGTAGTCATTCGAAGTGTATAACCAGTATCGGGTAGACAATGCGGGTGCTGTTAGTTCCATACACTGACTACTGTCCTGGATTCTAGTTTCCGAGATACAGCAGACGTCGACAAGTATTGAGTCTTACGTTCGTGCAAGAGCGGCCTGTTGACCTATCTGTTTGACAGTGCGAACGTTGAAGGCACCTATATTAATTCGCATTCTAGGTCTAAGCAAGGGACGAGAGGGGCATGAAGCTGAATGGCAAGAGACGGAACTTACCGGCTCAGTGTTACCACGGTTAGCTATATCTGTTGTGGAACCTGTGGAGTAACTATCAGAAATGGAGTTTGGGAGGGACCTGAGATTTAAATTTGATAGGACAGTGGGGGAGGGGTCAGCAGTAGCATGTTTTCGCCTATCCACCCTGCTCTATGCAGCAGATAGGGCGACCCGGTTTATACTGCGAGACGGCCGATGCAGTATGGAATTACTGGTGTTGTGACTATTCATGGTTGTGTGTGGGCTAAGATACTGCCAGGGCACCCAGACCTAGACAGCAGAACGATTACGGTTCTCAACCAAAGCCTTTGGCTCAAAAGCCTATACCAAAAGGCAGCGGGTGGGTGGCAGTATATCAGAAATGGTACACTTTTAGAAAAAAGATGCCAACCTTCTTCCAACCCCCAACCTGGAGGGCCAGGAGACTGGTTTATCAGACCTCTACCTATTGGCCTACCTGGCATGAGTGACTCTATCGGTGTGGTGGCCACAGATGCACAAGCCGTCACACCACGTGAAGGTCCAGTCTCGTTGTGACAGTCCAGTCTCGTTGTGTGTATCTGTCCGAGCAGGTCTAAATTTAACACTGAATTACGCATTGTCTTTGAGCCCATTAAAGTCAGCCAACACTGTCTGATAAACAGAACTGTTTTGGATGTCTCGAATACATTAAAACTGCTGTCGAAAGGACTGGACTTTATGCATTGCTGAAAAAATGTGCAAAATAATTATTTCACTTCAAATGTGACAACTGGATGTCCAAATAATTGATCAAAGAACGACCAAATTCCTGAACGGTATGAGGTCCGTACAGATGTCTGAAAGTGGTCAGAATTCGAACCCACTGGAGCAACTATATCCAGATGGCTTTGAGACAGAAAGTTTTAAACAATATGCAAATACGGTTATAAACAATATGAAAATGCACAACAGATATCAAAGGTTTTCACATAGTCAGTCCGGAGTGTTTACATTAACAGGAAGATATACATTCTCTGCAAACAAATGTAACGTGTCCTAGTTAATCATCAGCATACCAAATACATTAAACCAACTAATGGCAAACAATCAAATCACTTTAACATAATGTGAAGATCTTGCCTCAGAAGTAGATAAAAATTGAAGTGGAGCTGAGAATGATTTTGCCAAAAAAAATTATTTCATACTGTATAACGAAATTTATAAATAACAATGGTGAAGTTCATGTATGTAATGCTGTTTGATGAGACTAGAAATGATGCGGATCTGTTTATGATTTTGAGATCTTGCTTCACTGGATCAGGGAAAAGTATTAAAAAAAACCCAATATAATCCATGCAACAGTTAGCAGACGTTAATAACTCTTCAAATAAGGTGGTCAGTTATAGAGAAAGCTTTCTGAAAGACCTCACAAAAAGTGAACATTTTCTACAAAAAGATCATTGTTACTGGAGGACCGCTTTTTGGTTTAAGGTAGTTCAAAAGTATTCGAGTAATTATTGACTGGAACTGGATACGTCATGAAAGTGTAACTCCGTGTGTTGCTTCGTGAGTTGCTGATAACGATTACCAGTAACAACCCACCTGCACACTGTGAGTTATTTTTGGACGGTTTTTCATTTTGTGGTCGCTCATAAATGACTTACAGATGGTATTGCGGTCGTGTTGAGCCAAAAGCGTCACTGGGAAGGGTCGTTAAAACGTCCTTGTCTGAAAAAACATTTATTTTTGGCGATGTTATTTCAGCTATATGAGCCAGTAATGGGACAGGCGACATAATAACTTATTGGGTGTTGCCAGATTTAGTTGTCAAATGAGAGGACACAACATTTTTGTGGCACTACATTGTGTTTAGTTGGTAGACACTCGAAATTGCTTGAATATCACTCACAGTTAGTCATAATTTTCTTAGTTCCACAAACATTTCAGCAAGCTGACTGAAAAGCGCGTGGGAATTCAGGAGCTGCAGTCATTCGTGAATTATGTTTATTTTATATAAACCAAAATCCCCTGCTGTTTATCAGTAATTGCCTAGTGGGGTAGTTAACCTGGGTTCAGTAATGCACCGCCGTATTGGTTGTCACGATTTTACTGGGTTTATTGAGCTAGATGCATTATGGTAATCCGAGGAACAGACGAATGAGTTTCCATAGCCTATTCAGCGTTCATTGAAAGAAGTGAACGAGACCAGCAACTATCAATCTTGAAAGTTGATGAGTTCATTGATTGGAATCACCGATGGTCAATTGGGCAGTCACTCTGTCATGGGTAAGTTCTTTTAATACTTTCAGCGTAACGGCGGTGCACACTGATCGACGTGTTGCTTGGAATAATTCGAACTGCCTTATCCACTTTGTGTGTACAAACCAATATATAAATAGTTTCAGCGACATACACATTGCGGTTTACTTTGAGTCGTTTGCACAGTAGAGTCCGGTTAACGAATTAAATCACTGGAAACTACAGAAACTATAGGAACCTAACAGCCGTTTGAGTGCCGGTTTTGTCAAGGTGTACATTAACTAATCAGCGCTAAAAAAGAATGAGACCCAAGTCTACCGTTTCACTGTAGTCGAACTCATTGAACTACAGGCAAACAATGAGCTGGCTCCGCCTTAGTGCAGTGGAAACAAAAGACCTGAAGGTGAACATGCAGTTGTTTGATTTCTAATTACAAACGCTCATTGGAACAACAAATAAATCAATTTTGAATCAACCACATTACATGTTTCAGATGTTCGGGTTGCGGAACGCCCTCCATATTAACAGTTGTTTAAACAACAGCACCAAGGTAGTCAGGACACTCATGATTAGTGGCAGTTGCGCCGTTCCGATTAGTGAACCCGAAACTGTAGATTGTTGTGATCTGCAAACGGTTGTATTGGAAGTCTGAGATATCACACGCTTTCGAAAGGCTATATGAACGCAAGAGCTATAACCAATCGTGAGTAATGTTCAGTCTAACTCATTTGAACCCCTGGCACTTATTTGTGAAGGAAACCGTGATTAAGTTCTATCCTGGACTTCATCTTACTCTCACATCGTGCTCATATGTTTGCGTGCGATCGTGTCTTGTTGATAAGGTGTGGAAACCTTAGGTGTTATCTCATGTTCTTTTGCACTCGGGTAGTTATTTCAGTTTCGTTTTGTGCATACCCTGGTGTGGTCACATAGGCAGTTAGATACCAGCATCTGTCTTGGCCAATGTTTACTAAGAAAAGAAACATTAGAAAGCTTGAGGATGATGGAAGATTAGGTCAATTGTTACACCCATCTTTTTATTTGTGCCTGTCTCTATCTGGTATCGAACTCTCAATCTTCGTTAGGTTACCGGATAAACCTTTCGGCCAACCATTCTAGTTTTATTTGTACCGATACTTTAATCCTCGTAGTTGTGTTTATATGCGTTTTGGGTTTCAGCTTTCGTTGTCTTGACTTTACAGAATTGAATCGATAGAGGTATATGCAAAGTATATTTGTACATTTACCAGAAAAATGGATCATGTCAATGTAAAATTGTTCATGTTGTCTCACTGATAACGAAGAAGGAAAACAAGCAATTAAACATGTACCTTCTTACTTATCTAGGTTGGCCTCCCCTGTAAATCCGGTGTCTCAGGTGTTATCCTCGCTGTTGTACCTGATTTGATGGGTCTAGCCTTGTTCTCACCGCTGATTGACCGGCACGGGAATTCAGTTCGTGGTGTTCAATTTTGTCAGGTAGTGTCACATCTGTTTCGTTTATTTTATTGAGCAGTGTTTCGAAAGGAATGTTATAACAAGGTGATATTTCGAAGTCGCGTGTTTTTCTTTGTATATTGAGTTGAGAGTCTGATCCCCAGCCAGTTAAGTCTCGTAGTTGTGCCCAACCATTTTGAAATAATTAACAATACGGACGTTGTCTAAATGTACCTAAAATGCTTGTGTTCTTCACAGTTGCCCGTTTGTTCATTTTCGAAATTTGGCTAGTTTCCTGCAGATTGTTGGGTTATCATGTAGCACAAGGCATCATTATAACTGAGCATCGAAGTCATAAAAGGAAATGAACGACGGTTTGCTATTGTGCGACTCATGGGAGATGCTGTGGTTCGACCAAACAATTTTCACGGGACTTATTGTGACTGATGCACTCATTCAGATTTAATAAAGCTATTGTTACTTGATGTTGCTGAAAGGGCTACAACCTGTTGATGATATAGAAAGCGTTCTTGGATCGAATAGTATCTTTGTCTTTTACTTTATTCTGCTTGTTTTTTCATTGGATGCAATATTCAGGGTGTTACCCAAAGACACAAAATACATTTTAATGTTCAGCCCAAGATTACAGCCACTACTGAACTATAGTGTGTATCTTGCTTAAAGTAAATTAGTCGTTTATGAACGTATAATGTGACACAACCACATAACACATCCTACCCTTAATTTGCTTAATCGTTTACCCTCCTGGTATGAACTGTCGGTAATCGAGGTCCACCAGTCGGTTCTTACTGGTTGTTCTGCTAATACTATTGACAGTACTTGTAATCTATCATTGTATCGGACTATACACTCGCTCATGCGTTCTGTCTTTTGTTCTTTATTTTGGTAGCCGTACTACAAAAATACTCTCGAGTAATGTTTTCATAATATTCTGTGTTGTTTCTGTATAAGTCCCTCACTCAGGAGGAGCCTCTGAATGAATCGCAACAACCGTTGTTCGTTTTATTTACTATTAGTCCAGTTCCTGGTAGCTTAAAAAATGGGCAGACTGAGCAGCAAAACATGCATGATTTGATACAAATGTTTCGTGTTTTCAAAATGTGTACAGATAAAGAGCAATCGAAAATATGTACATGCTGTTGTCCCTCCTCAAGGAAAATAGTGACATATCAGATCAAAATTGACCTCTTTTGAGAGACCAACCTGGCACTAATATGGAGCATATTCCGTTTCAAAAAATCGTTACGATCATTTGTACACTGCACTTCACTCGTTGTCTATCATGCAGCTGGAGCGGCATTTTGTGCACTGTTTCGAAAATGTTCATGCAGTCGTTGATGGCATATAGACGTATTTTCCTTGCGCACTGCAATATCACTGATGGAGCAACAGACTGGTCCGCGTAGGTATTTTTATCTCCTTTTGCATTCGCCCTTAGGAACCGCTTACATAATTTCTAGTTTGTCATAGAATGTACATAGCTTCCGATTACTTTGTCTTCATCCAGAGAAATCCCTTACTCAAACTGCTTCAGTTTCTCATCTCCCCTAAAGGTATATGATGCCAGTCTTACCGACACCAAACGGGTGAACACAGCGTTCCCAGATTTAATTTGCTACGTTCCTTTTACAACTTTGAGTTTGCAGTCCGAGAAGCAGAACTATCTTCTACGGTAGTTTGTTTGCTCTAATTCCATCTAATACGTCGACTGCAGTACTTGCAATGAATGATAGGATATGTGAATAGTCTAAATATTTCGATCCAAAGGTCAACAACGTATTAATTAAGACTTCGTATGTGAACTCGTTTAATTTGAATGTGCACTGCCTCAAGATCACGCAGGACCTGTAAAGCAATAATCAGAGACTGCACTGGGTAAGTAAAACGAGGTCAATGGACTGTGTGTATTCGGGGTACACGCCACTTCTCAGAATAGACCTCAAGTGACGCTCACCGTTCATTACTGATCTGTGGTTTGAAGTGCAGCACAGTGACAGTGGCACTTTTTTCTTTAAAAACCGATGAGATGTTAGCGTTAGCAACCGATGGAAACCGTGGCTGGCTTCATGGTGGTCAGGTCAGGTGGCACGCATAGAGTAGATTCCACATTTCATAAGGTAAAATTGCAACGGTAACTCCCGTCGTCTCTCTAGAGGAAGAACTGAACCAAATTGGGACCATAGCTGTGCTCATGGTCCTACCTGAAGTAAAACCTCGGGAGACCTAAATTCTCATGGGAACTTCACGGGTTTGAAAGCGTGAGATCTCACTTACTGAATGGTCCTTCTTGGGAAGACCGTCTTTGTTGGAACTGATGTGTCTTACATAGGTTCATAGGTTGTTACAGGAGGGAGAACGATCTTTGCTTGTGCATTCCTGTCTCTATGCTGGTCTATGAAAAGTTGTGTTGGACGGTTTATAGGTATGAAGAAAAAGTAAATTGCACTGAATAAAAGGTGAATTCAATGAAGTTGTTGTCTGCAATTATTTCGGCAACGAGCACTGGGACACACTGAAACAACTTTCACTCAGACGTGCACGATTGATGACCTGTGAGATTGAACCAATATAGCCGTTAGGAAACCTGTAGTGCCGGTTGTCTCTCACGTATGTGCCGGCCAAGTAATAGTTTAGTGCTTTCAGCCGATTCAGCCGTAACCACGTGATTGGGCAATGCGTTCCAATGTGAACAGACCTTAACTGTGAGGCATTTCTGCCTACAAAGTAATCTACATGTTCCATTACTCAGTTTCAGCGAGTGATCTCTTAACCGTTCATCCTTATTTGGTGGGAGATGTGTCAACGGATGACCCGGTATATGAAGTATTTGATGGTAAGAATTAGGTCTCCCTGGGATGTTTGCAATTAACTGAGAATTGACCTAGTTCTGTCAGTTTTCCGAGCTACATAATTCTACTAGTGGCCCGTCTTTGAACACTTTCAATAAGTGCTAAGTCTTTCTTAGGATAAGAACGGAAGACTTGTATATTCGTTTTCGTGTGTGGGCAGATTATGGAAGCGACCATGGTGGGAAATACTCCATTATAGAGGGTTCCACAAATTCTTCCTAGAAGGTTTAGGGTTATTTGTGCTTTCTTTAATCATGGTAACGCAATTTGTAGATAGAATCAAACCGTCCGTCACACTGGTTCCTAGGTCTCTTCTGCATGCTGACAGTGGCAGCCTTCTGTTGCAGAGTTAATAGTCAGTAGGGTTTTGATGGGTAACCTGTATGACTTTACACTGGTTGACATTGGACGGCAAGTTATTTTTCATGAACCGCTTATTCAGACAGTTCATATCGTCTTGTGAGATTACCACATCTTTCGCGTACTCTCAACCTCGCGAGAGCTTTGTGTTAACGGCGTAAAGCAGCATCGACGATTTGACTATACTGGGTGGTTCGAGAACGAATAGAATGATTAACGGGAATCCTAAGGTGAGTCCTTGCGAAATGCCATTGTTGGCTGAGAACCACTGACAGTTGTCCATTCAGCTTGACGTTAAACATACGTTCAGTCTGGTGAATAAGCGGTCATCAAAGTAATAAATACCCAGTTTTCGCAGCAAGGTGGAATAATCATCCCTGTCAAAGGCTTTGAAAAAGTCAATGTATACGACATCTATGGCCAATCCTGCGTTTGCAGCCTTCGTTCAAAAGTCACGAGCAATCGGCAGACTCGTGACGCATAAGTATCGCCTACGGAAGCCATATTTCTCCCTGGTGATGAGTTGGTGGTTTTCAACTTTCTCCCGGAGAAAGTTACCTAGTAAACTCTACATTACTTTAGAGATCACTGAAAGCAACACTGCTGGACTACAATTTGCTGGGTGTTCCTTGCACCCACCTTTGAACATAGGTTTGATGGTGAACTGTTTCCAGGCTTTCGGTAAACGGCCGGTTGATGAGTGTTGTTAGCTGGTCAACCAATTCCGTGGCTCAGCTTTTCTAGACGACAAGGGATATCAAATCTGAACCGGTTGATCCGTGATTTAGTAGTTTCTCTTACTTGAATATGACTTGCGACACTGAAATGTAAGGTAATTCAGTCAAGTTGATGTCTGTGCGCTCAAAGACGTTCGTCTGCAGTTATGCATAATTATGTACTGTTTACTCAGAGCGTTGGCTGCCTTCGTATTGGTGAATCCATCAGAAGTTCACAATTACGAAGTGCCGACCTTACTCTTTTTTTGTGCAACGAATTCACTGCAGGAAAGCTTAGGACTAAGCTTCAGCTTTCCGGAAAAACCGCGTTGATAGCAAAATCAGTCCTGTCTGATAGCGACCATGGTACGATTGCACCACAAACACAAGTTCAGTTTGTTCTAACTGGTACCTGTTCCAGGCTGAACGTTTCAGTGTAGTCAAACATTTGGTCCTACTCCGTAGGTATCTGGGTTTTCTGTTAGGCTGGGGACACCTTCCTAGAACATGATAGTTAAGGTCATCGGAGAGTTCCTTAACGATGCGCTACCAGTGATCATCTAGACTTCATGTGGTGAAAGAGTCAGATCAGTCAACCCTGTTAAGATGTATCGTCATCCTTTATTTTAGGGAATATGTTGTGTAGTTCCATGTAGATAGTTGAATTCAATTATCACATGATCACCATGAACAAATCGAATTGTGCAATCTAGATTCCTTATCATATTAAACCCCTTAGTAAGCGTATAATTAGAACAAGATGACATCTGGCCCACCTGCCACATCGTACGGTCCTTGACATCCTGAACTAGTCCAGCTTCCATTACTGCCTCCAATAAATCTTCAACAGAGAAAGACTTTGCAGTATTAACTAAATGGTTCTTGAGGTTCGGCTGTGGGTGATTGAAATCTCCTATTATCAATGTTTGATCATAACCTAAAAATTATATTCTGCGTACAACGTTGTGTAAAGCCGCGTCGGCATCCCTGTACACAGAAGGCAATCTGTAAATCACACCAGTGAAACAAGTGAAGTTTTCAGTGACGTTGACTACTTGCCAGACTGATTCCGGATCCTGCAGTAGCAGCATGTCACGCATAATTGAGGTCTTTGGTGCAATTCCAAATGAAGAGCTACA
>JTDE01021456.1:108500-132832 GCA_014338405.1 Paragonimus skrjabini miyazakii | reverse complement strand
ATTTCCGCTTCTTTCTCTTAGTCTTCTCTCAATAATTTTCACCATTCTTAGTAACGTTTTCTTCTATTATGTTCCACGTCACTGTTGAGGTGAACGGGGACCCGAGTCACAGTACCTTTTGGTCAGGCTCATGGCTGTTATGATGATGATGATGGGTCGATCCTCCCTGATTAGTTTGGTGCATCGGTTTCGAAGTTGCGCGTACAAGTTGCGATCATCTAGATCCCCCGACGTTCTGTATCGAGCCCATGCCAGACGTTTAGCATGGATGGATTTCAACGTTCGGGATCGCAATTGCTGCTGCGGTTTCCGGCTGGTTTTACAGTAGAATGATATTGAGCAATCTATCGCTTCGCAAATGTTGTTAGTAATATGGTCACACATTTCCTCAACCGACAGTGGTGAGTTAGGCTGAACCCACGAAGCAGTAGCTAAGTACGCGTTCAGTACGTCCACTTTTGTCCTTTGGAAGTTCTTTTGGGAACATTTGCTCTGTGAGTAAGCTCAGCGCTGCAAGTGTGATCGAAGGTTATTATGGCGTGGTCACTTAAGCCGAGCGGGGCATCTACGGTTAAGTTTTCTACCATTAGGTCCTCATTTGTAAAGATGTAGTCTAGGCAGGAAGGAGCTTGACCGTCGCGCCATCGTGTACAGTCTGACACGTGTTCGGTAAGGCCAGCAGCCGCAACTGAAGCTAGAAATGTTGTGGGCATGGCATCGGAGGGGCCTTTGTATGAATAGGATTTAAAGTCGATTTGTGAGAGGTTAAAGTCTCCCATTAATAGGATATGTGAGTATCCCAGAGAGGGGATACAAGTGAGCCCGGAGTGGATTGCCTGGTCACGGTCGGGGCAGGAACAGGGAGGTCGACAGACTACGCCGACTAATAATGTGTGGGAGTTGGATAGTTTAACGGAGCACCAGACAGATTCAGGGACAGCTGTGAGTATTGGGTGGGACACGGAGGTGGCCGGGAGGGAGTTGCGGATATAATGGGCCACACCATCTCCTCTGCCCGTCGGTCTATCGTTCCGGAAAGGCAGTATGTCTGCAATGTTGAGCTCGGTATCAAGGTGATTTGGTGAGAGCCATGATTCGGTAATTCCGACGATAGAGAAGTCGTTCTTGAGGCGAAGCGCACGGATTTCAGCAAGTTTGCTGATCAGGCTTTGGGCGTTGGTATAGGCACATTTGACAGAATTAACTCTGAATGAGTGCAGGTTGCCGGAGCCGGATGAAGACTGGGTTTCTCTGGGTATGCTGGGCGCATCCGCAGGGTTGTCGCCGACTCTGATTGAGCCAACTGGTGGAAGTTTTTTTGAGAATTCAGGTCTACTAAAGGAACGGCTAACCGAGCAGCCCGTGCTAGGTAGTCAGCTCGCAACTTCTCGCGTTCCTCTTTGGAGCGGTCGGGGCGGAAGGTTATGCCTCCTGGGATTCGATGGCGCTCGTGACGAAAACGTTCAAGTATGTATGCCACTTTCTCAGGAGCAGTCCTGGTGATTTTCAACAGCCGTGGTAGAGGATCAGCGGGGATCGGGCTAGTGCGCGGGATGCGCGTAATGTTTTGCAGAAGTACATTTTCTAGCCTTAGGGCAGACGATAGAAATTTCCATTGATCGATATCATGCGCGGTGTTGTCCCCACATGTATCAAGCACATTTCTGATGATAATGTTGCGGGAGCGGTCGACAGCGACCGCATTTTTCATCGCTTGTTGTCTTCGTTGTCGCTCGGTCCAAGGTATGTCGGGAAAGATTGAGGCGCCGCCAAGGGAGCGCAGTTTGTAGGCTGCCAGGAGGACCTTCTCGGTTTCCGACGGGCTTGTAAGGGAAATCCGTGCCAACCTCGGTTTGTTGACATGTGGTGAGTCAGGTTTCCTTGCAAGACGAGTAATCGTGACAGGGCACTGAGGTGTGATCTGCATTCGAACACACAGGGCGCGCCAAAGTTCGCGGTCGTGTCCGTCGTGAAGTTGGAGAGACCAGTCGAGGCACTCCGAGAGATCCTGCACTACGACGGAGTCTGAACGGGCAGCAAAATGTGTTTTGTTTTTATAACAGGCATCCCAGTGCCAATAGAACGTGACGAAACCTGAGTACCGGCCACTACTGACGCATAGAGTCTCTTTTCGTCGCTTTGCTTGCGTTCAGTTAGTGCTGTCATGTCCTGAACAGGGTGGTCCTCACTAGCGTTGGCGGAAGTGTTGTGAATTATGGATTGGTTGCAGACTGACTCAACAGCTGCAGCTGTCGCAGTGACGGTGGTGCCTGCTTGGCTGTTGAGTAGTTTCCCAGAGAGACGACAGCTATCGCAGTTAAGTTGAATGCATTCTAGATTGGCTGCACTGAGTGCGTGATACAGCTCTGGAGAGACGCCAAGACAAGAAATATGAAACCATGTGTTGCAGCCAAAACATTGCAGTGCATGGTCCCTTACACGGACAAACTTGGTGCACATGCTGCAAATGTACCGTTTGACCATTTTGTAACAATGGCGAGTCGCTGTAGTCAAGAGTTAGCTATGGTAGTAGCTAAACGATATGCCACGCGACACTGGTAGAGTAGTATACGGTTAGCCAACAGTTAACTACTATACGTAAACAGAATCAAAAACCAGAAACAGCAACACTTATCTTCAAATCCAAATCGCGCGCGGATGGATTCCGACGACTTCGGTTTTTCCTAAGAGTACCAAGACAAGGAAGTGGAGAGTCTTGTGAACATTTTTTTAATCCATGATACTTTAGGGACTCACGGCCCACGAGTAAAATCTCTGAGAGAGATGTTACCTGTGGAACATGAACTCAAGAGGGACAACCGGTTTTGGCTATTCCACAGTTGTTGTAAATGAATAGAACATCATAAAGTTCTATGAAGTAACTTGAGGCTCAACCCAAAAATGCTTTGGCTGTACCATATTGACAACCTACATCAACAGTTTCATGTTTTAATGTATAAAAGTCAAGGTCGTTGAGGAGTTAAGAGGACGTTTTTCTTAGGATTTTTGGGAATTATGATGAAAACTGAGCCGAAGCTCCCGACTGTCGAGCGTATCGTAAGCAGTAAGTTACATTACTGATAGTAATTCTCAAGCTGTTGACATTTAAATTTTGTTGTTTATCATTTTTATTTTTTTGTGTGCACCGATCTCCAGTAAATTATTTATAATTCGACTTCTTTGGTTCCTTATTCCCACCGTGTTGTGCACACGGAATCCTAATTATTGTTTATTTCTGAGGATTGCATTGTTCCTGTAAGTTTGCGGATACGTGTTAATTGGGTATACGATTTATAAATCGTATACCATGTATGGCAACGTATAGGTTGTCATACATGGTTGCGGATTTTAAAATGAGAGAATTCTCTCATTCTGCTGGTGGCGTATTTGGCTATATCTACATGGTCGTAGTCTGTGAGCGCAGTAAATTACACAAAACATCATAAATTTACACCTATATTGATTGGGACGGTTGAAATAAATTGTAGTTTATCGTCTCTAAAACAAGTTTCAAGAGACCGTTTAATAACGTGGAATGTATGCAGGATGATTGAAAACGCTACAGTTGGTTTTGAAAAAGTGCCTCGTCACGCAATGGGATACGGCGTAGAAATTGGCCGATATAAAGGACTCGTTAGACCGTTGTAGTCGACATACGTTATTTTAAATCTGTGGTAATATAGGCGATCGCATGCGCCTTATGTAACCTACTGGGCTCACAGAATACAACCAGGTAGCTACAGCCAGCGCCATAGTCACAGGGTCGTAGGTTGTAGGCATAGTAAATTGCAGAGGCAGCATCATGTCATTTGAGTCTGCTGGCACCAGCTGAGTGTGTAATGACTACAACAATCGGAGGAGTTATTTACATTGGATAAGTCACACATTACATTCAGTTAGCTAACCCAGGTTGGTTACGGTTCCTTCTTGTTCTGAAAAGTCAGTGATTTTTATTGGTTGTGCATACATTTCGAAATATTCAGCAGTCATCTTGTGTTGACTGTAAAACATTGTGTAAAGGTTTAATTAATTCTTAGCCGGTCTGAGCGATACACATGGTCCTCGAATTAACTCACTCGGCACACAGTGCACCTCATTATGGACCACGTGATTTAAGCCTTCGGGTCTTTTCTCCATTTAACCCTTAGCTGGTTCCGTTTGTCAGTTGATTAATCTTGTTGTTTTACATGACATAAGTTCGTCATGGTTGAATTCATGTGATCTCTGTCAATATTAGCAGTAATATTGCTTTTCTGTTGACATTACATTACTACCTAGAGGTAGTGACTATCGCCAGTCCTGTGATTAATTTGGTTTGGTTATTTTTTTTTCCCCACGAAGTTTTTGCTCGTTAACAGTGTCAGTTTAATAACCCAAATTGTTACGTTGGCAGTACACCTGATTCGTGACTGACCTATTGGCTATCCTTTGTTTTGCCAGGCGCTTAGCACACGTTCCCAACCCCGTCCACATATATTTTACAAAAGAAATTTGCTCTTTTGCACAAGTTGATGCTTAAATCCTTAGGTAATGAACCTACGGATTGTTGTGGAACTGGGATATAGTGCATTTATCAAAAAAATAATCTTATTCGCTGTGTACTTTCCGTGCTTATATTTCAGTTCTTTTGAGACTCTAGGTGGCCAGTCACAATGTGGCGTCCACTGTATCCAGTAGACTGTGCTCACAAGAACCCAGTAAAAAAGTCGCAATACAATGAAGTATTGATAAACAGAGGCGGTATATTATTTCTCAGCTCTCTCAATACAGTTGGCTTATTACCTAATTCCTCTCAACGCCTTATATTTCATTTCTTAAACATCGACCGTGTTCCTCTGTCGGCAAATTTGCTAGTTTGAGTGTTCATAGTCGTGTTTTTATTTATTTATCTTAACGTTTATCAATTTAGACTATGTGAAAAATAATTGCGCGGTAGATGTTTGATAATGTGTGTAACTTCGTAGTCTGCTGGACTTGCTATTATAAATGGCTGAGTTGCATAACTTGAGGTGATCCGTACACCGATATTTCGCGTGTTTCTTGTCAACTACTACAGTAATACTAATGTAACATCATCGTAATGAACGCCTTGGCAAATAGAGCTGTTGACAGTAACGTTAATAGTGGTAACTCAGTAACTCTTTACGTACATCGGCTTAATGGTGTCAGGGCTTTCCAAGTGTGTTCGGGTTTGATATGAAAATTTCTTTCCCTTTAACTTTTGCTTCTTTCATGCATCACTGGGAATCAGTAAGTGCTCTTCGGTTTTCCTGCAGTAGATACTATGTGTCATACATGAATTTATTGCGCGTAGACTGATGAACCTGAACATGATAGTACATAAAAACGCCTCTAGCTCAAAATGGAAACTTGATCGCTATTCAACTGTAGCGAGACTGGAATACCCATACTAAGGTGTTTTCATTTAATCGACGTTTCCTTATCCGCAGAGATGTCCCGTTGTCGGTCCTTGTTTTTCTCATCTGGATTGAGTGCAATGCTAAGCAAGCCATTCTGCTATTTTCTTTGTTGCAGCTTGATATATGATTACAATCGAAAGTTGAAATTAAGTTTTTGTGGCCATTGGCTGGAACACATACTATCTGTTTCTGCTTCTTGTTCATACTAACCACATTCTCTAAGCTCAAAATCCAGGCGACTGTGAAAGTACGAGTGTGGTTAGGTTCGCTTATGAATAAAATCTATTGACAACTCAAGACAAATAGTTTTTGTGAAAGCAAAACAATCCGACTTGGAAACCTTGCAGAGTGTGATTGAGATAGTATTACCTGCTATGCGTGATGTGTTAGATGGAACTACCTGGCTCGCAATTGGCTGTTTTGGTTTTATTAGCCAAAGTGTTTTAGGTTTGGCTATTTTATTTTAATGTTTTCGATCTTAGGTCCCAGAACACAATGCTAATTGTCTCTGTCACAACACATTTGGCTTGATCTGGGTTTAATAAGATATTGCTGACCACTTAGTTTAAACTTGTCACTCGTCATAGGCGCATCTGGACTCAGTGGTAACTTAAAATCTGGTTACGTGACAGAAGATTGAAGCAGAATAGTTTCATAATATTTACCCTGTTTGGATTCGTGTTTTTGTACATTTTTAGCTCGTCCTGTTTCAATTCACCTGCCATAGAATCAAAATTGGTTGATATACGCATGGCGGATCACATTCCTAGGTGGTTATCAACCGCGATGTCAAACAACGATTTGTAGATTGGTAGAGGCTTGAAGAATCCGGCCTCATTGATCGCTAAACACATTTTAGCAACCGATCACCTAGTTGACTCTATGAAATCGTTCATAATATCGTTACATAATGGTAACCCAAAGCTGCTAGCGATTAGTAAAGTAGTGTTAATCGGACAACGTCAGTTGGTTTCGTGTACACACAAGCCGTTGACGTAATCTATTTCCTTGCCGTCAAATTGCTTGCATTATTCTCACGCGAACGATCAAAACTGGTTGGTTCGTTCAATTGTTGTTTCTATATGCAGTTTGTATAAATTTTGCTGGTTCTACGTTGGCGACTGATGAGAGTACATTGAAATGTTAACGTCTCGCGACATACATCTTCTCTCTGGTTTACTAGATATACTGTTAATTAGTTATTGTTTGACTTACGTGGGAGCTGTTTGAGTTTACTTCAGAGAGTGCCAAGTCCTTCTACTTGTGGTTACCCCTTATGGCGAAGTGTGGCTGACCTTATGCCATATCCCTTTTTTTCTGTCGGCGTGTATTCACTCTGGATGGCGGCGCGATGGAATTGGCTTACACTGTTGCTCACTTGGGTGACCTTTTCAGACGAAGGCGTGGATAAATAAATTTGCGGTGAAATTTTCATGATCCGAATGAGTTTATCACGCCTGCGTCACTTGTTACGGGCAGAGAACTGGATTCTTCGCAGGACTGGGCGATGTACAGCTCATTTGTAGTCGGCTTCTACCTCATGGCTGTGAAGCGCTGTTTGTGAAAGCGGAAAACGTTCACCCGTTTTCCCCTGACAGTCATTTCTGATACTCCGTTGCTGGTACCTAATAATAAAATTTCGAATGACCTAACATTCTAAATGACGTGTCTTCAGAAACAAGTCCCTGTGTACTTCACGTACTCTTTCGTCATCGAGCTCACCAGCACGGTTACGCCTAGCTTTCAGAACCTCTTTTGATGAACCCTGGATCCGTTAAAGTCGATGAAGCCTACAGCGTTCACATCACATAGTGTTTGCTGCCCTGTTACAGTCCACACCACATGTAGGCTGAATGATGTCAGGTTGCTGAAACCTGACGCTGACGTTAAATTCATCTCGAACCGCAGGCTGTACAGTCACTAGTCAACGTCGTTATCACCGAAATACCGCGAAACCCTATCCATATTGATATATATAGGGTTTGTTTTTTCCTTCGTGGTTGTGTGACAGTTAAGCATAAGTGTGAACCACTGATCTATTGCTGTGATGATGATGATGATACAGTTTTTCTACCCAATTAAGCGTCTAATTAGCACTTGAAAGGGTCATCGTTCGTAACACTTGATTCTGTCTACCTCTCGGCTGTCATGAAACAATAATTTCAACTGACGTTGATACGGGTCAAAGGTCGGGACTAGTATTAATAAGGCGGTGTTTTTTTAGCATTGCCTCGCTGCCCACCGTCTTGTTGATGCTATTCAATAGAAAACTTGAAGCTGGTAATGAACGAATTGTGCAATTTTTTTTCTTGAGGACTTCGTGTGATGGAACCGCGCACATGGATTCACGTGCAATCCGACAGTCCATTTGGAAAGGTAGATACACAGGTAGTAATTACTAAATTCGAAGCTTGAATCCTTCAGTCATTCGTACCGATAATGAAGCTGCAGACTCCGTAAGGCGATGATTATTAAGGAACTACGGCTTATTGTCAATCGTTGGCAGTCACTCACAACGTCATCCTGAAATTTAAAATTGATAATACGGTCTGCCATCTGATAACTTCTGTTCGCGCATCAACCTGCACGCACTGCAGGTTACCCAAAAATATCCGGTGGACATTTTCATCACGCTGACAAAATAGCACAAGACCTCTTGTAGATATGAAAAATAAGCGGGGTGTTTCGTGCCGTTTTACGTTTCTCCTACACTTTTGCGAGCGTTTCTGGATGATTTCTACCCCGTACCGCTTTTCATTTTCTGTCTGGCTTTTCCACATTTTCGAGAGCAGTTAGAGGTTGTAGTTAAACTAACGTTGTCTCAATGTTTCTTCATCTCTTCGGAAACGTTGGGTGGATAGACTTTGAGTAATGTACGAAGGCGTCAACATTCCGTTACCAATCGCGTCACGAAAAGTCCAAGTACTCTTGCTAGAATCCTCCATATCAGTTGGAAACGCTACAGGAGTCTGTTTGTCATCTACATTTCTGGCATATATTTTCTAGTGTACATTAGCTGCAAATTTGCTGATGTGGTTAGTAACAGATAAAGCTGTTTCGCGTTTTTTTAGGCACAATTATAGAATCAGGACACGCTGTTACACACTGTCAATCTTTCTGACCCATTTTAAAGTTTTCCGAGCCTTTTTGTTTGAATCAAGTTTACCCTGAGTTGTTTTTGACGAACTCTAGTGCGTTATCTTATAGCTTTATGCGTTTTTTAACACCGTTCTACCTCAGATGCGATGACATGCCTAATATAGCCGCAATAAAAATTCAGCCCGGTCTGGCTGATACTGTCAGGATGTTGCAGGCGTTTCTCTTTTTCGATCACGAGCAGCGTTAAGTAATCGCCTGTACACCATATACGGACTCAAAAATCAAAGCTACTTGTCTTCCTGCTACCCAAACAACGGTCACTTTATTGTAAGCATCCTAGTCACTGGATCTCGAAAAACCACGTCACTCTTCAACACTGTAGGTGTCTTTATCGTGGTTGAAGGACAGTATGCTTACTTATTTTGAGTAGTCAAACAGTCTGACGTTTTCGGTAACCGTGAGTTTATTCACGACAATTCGTTATATCGCTGAAGGTATTTTTTAATGATATATATATACCTATACGATATGTATTTGCGCTATAAATTAAGGTGCTCAAAAGCTTAGACCTAAAGGAGATGCTATTTATTGAGCAACTTAACCGTACTCAGCTTGTGCTTCTCCTACGGGAGCGCACAGGTCTTCTAGTTGATTATCACTTTGAAAACCACTTTTAAGCGATTCAGACAGACCCAGAAAACGCTAGACTCAAGGCATCTTTATGATATCTACATTGTGTTATCCTAGGTATGCTTTATGTCCTCATTCATCATGCTCGGTTGTTAAACACACGTTTGTCAGGCACTAGATTACATTAACAAGCCAAAGTCAGAAGTCATGGCTTTATTCATCTCAAAGGCACAGCGTGAAAGTTAAGAAAAACCTTTTTCCTAGCTTTTACTGGCATGCTATTAGTTGGAATATTTTGAGATCCGTTGGATATCCATAATTTTGGAACAGCTTGTGAGCATTCAGCGGGATGTTTTACTGGCAACGTTTCACTTCTGACACGAAAGCTTCTTCAACCCAGTAAGTAGCTACCAAACGAAACAGGAGGTATCAGGTCGTTTGTCAAATGTTTATACGTAGGGTTCAGTACGAGGTTTGAATTTCTGATTACAGCAGATCGGTAACGCATGAACAGCCAGACAGAAGTGGAATCAGCGTAGTCATTATTTTTTGAGGAAAATAGGTTGGGGAGCCTAAAGTGTTAAGGTAGTCGTCTCATCCAGAGATCAGCTGGCACGTTTCGCTCAAGCTATATGATGCTGAAATTCACAACACCCTGGTTATATTCCTCTTATCTTGTCAAATGTTGAACGGTTTCATCCATACCGTGCATCCTTAGTCTTCCCCTTTCAAATTCTGACTGTCTTGGTCTGTCACTCAGCTTCCATATCAGTGGTAGCAATAACATATTGGGATATTTTGTTACTTGTGGTTTGAAATAGTCCAACATATTTTGTTTGTTATAGTTAAGCGTTTGGTATTTTGTGCGAGGCGATTGAAATCACTGTCAATTCCTAGGGCGTTAATTGTAAGGTTTATGTATGTTTAGATTCTTGCACATCAGATATACTGTTTTTGTATTGTTTGTGCTGATTTTGTATAGGATTGTTAAATAGAATCGAAGTCTGTGACCTTTCTGCTTACGGTTATTGACACCATATTCTTGTCATTTCATTTTATAAGAACAGGCGCTTCAGGTAAATATGTAAAAGTTTCTTTTTGTTGCTTCCTATCCCCGTATCTTGATTTATCCCGTCATGTGTCGAACTCATCTGCTTGCTACTTACTTATCCCCCCTCATTGTCTAGCATTAATGTACAGGACCTCCGTTATCCCATAGCTTGTTCGCTTCCTACGCGATAAAATTGAAATATCTTAACCGTTCTTTCGCCTTATTTGTTGATTACTTTTTGTTTGATTTATCACAGTCACTACATGACTTCTTCCAAATTATTTAATCTACTAAAGTCATCCTTCTGACGACACTGAATGTTGATCTTTTAAGTGATTTGATTCGGATAGGATATATGAACCTTTATTACCGACGTTTTATTGTGGTACTGCACATTGGTCCAAAAACATGCACCTGAACATACCATTCTACTGATTTTAGAGGAAACCTACACCGGTTTCAATTATCTATGCTGCCATTTCGTGTTTTTGCCATTTCACCAATATTTTCTACCGTACTTTCTATTACATGGTTGGTATATGTGATGGGGAATCTCTATCATGGCGCTTCCAAGGTTAAGTACAAACTTTCATTTTTTATATCCTGCTACCAAGGTGGTTGCAGATGTTCGAGTGAACACACTAACCACTGACGGAAAAGAATTCCATGCTTCACTTTAGAACATTCGACGGCCCTGGTACGGTGTGATCTGGCGTTATTGTCTTCTAAGAACCGGTTGCTCGTGCCTGTTTTCCTTGGTACGGCATTACTTCTTTCTTATGACACTTTCTTTCAATATCATCAATTAATTTCGAGATTGCTGACCGCACGTATCCAGAACCTTCATTATCTTGAATGGCGGGATACGTGTACTTGTGAACTAACGTGTGGTTTTTCGCATTTCAGCCCCGAAGCCTTTCATAAGAATGCCGTAATGTTATCGGCGACTTGTCAACCTGGGTTACTTGACTGTACGTACAGTTACATCACATATGGTGCCTGATAGACAAATCCAGTCCTTTCTTATAAATTGCAGTTAAAGCGGGATGTTTTCGGGTGCCTTGTAACTGTTCTCGTTGTTCGATGAAGGTCGGTGTATGCTCATAGGTTGAACACTGGCGTTATTTATGTAGCATCCTTCTGAATCAAATGAGTTACTCTCAAACAATGGTTGGCTCTCTGTCCTGGTTATTTTTCACTGGCTTCCACTTTTAGGAATCTGTGTGTGATCCCTTCTCTGGATTTTTTACTTCCCGGGTGCATCCTTCCCCGAAGAACATTGCCAGAGTGCAGGTCTCAGTTGAATCAAAGGCCCCCTAGTATAAAACTATTACGTCCGTCAGACTTCTGTATGAATAGTTCAAACATCTGGTTACTTGAATATATGAGCAATGCGGCAACGATCAGAGCAAAACCCAGTTTGCCATCTGGTGATATGTTCCTCATGAGTCAGGCTTAAGCTACGAATTGCAATAACCATATGAATCAGATCAACTCTTCTGTAGTTTGTCTCCTTTGGAACTGAGGATGATGGAGGCTAGACATTTGCCATTCGGAACGTTTTCCATTAATTGAGACTTTTCGGGATATTGTTTTAAACCATTTGGCTGGGGCTGAACCTCCATCTTTGAGAAAGCAAATGAGCTCGCTCGGGTCGCATACCGTACGACGTTTATGTTTCCGTGGACCTAAAAGCTTCAACAGATCAATGGTGGCAGATCGTGTCTCAATATGTAGACGGCTTCGGTGGCCAGTTGAATTTCTGACGGTCATCATCATGATCATCATAGCAGCCATGAGCCTGACCAAAAGGTACTGTGACTCGGGTCCCCGTTCACCTCAACAGTGACGTGGAATATCCTAGAAGAAAACGTTACTAAGAAGGTTGGAAATTATTAAGAGAAGACTAAGTGGAAGAACTAAAAATGGTTTGGATACAGGTACGCCATTGACTGCGACATATCGCCATCTTGGATAGCGTCTCTAACCAGCGGTTTGAGTGATCACGAGGAACCCATCCAGAAAAACGACACCTACCCACTTTGCTCAATGGAGCAGTCAAGGTCTTCATATTTCGTGACCACGTTGTTGCTTGACCACCACGCGGTTTTACCCAACTGTCGATGGTCTCAGTATATAATGTCCGGTACGGTAAACGATCAGATGACATAGGGAGTACATGACCCAACCATCGGAAGCTGTGCACCTTGATTAGCTGACCAATTGATCGCGCATCCCGAGCGTTCCGGAATACGCGCCGGCGAACGGTCACATTGCTCACGCGATCAGTCCACTTAATGTGGGCCAATTTTCGGAGACAACGATGGTCAAACACAACAAGCCTGTTTACATTTTCCTTGTGAACAAGCCACGTTTCTGAACCAAAAACCAAAATGGAACACCCACAGGCATTATATACCCTTCTTTTCAAGACAACCGGACGTCTTTTCGACGCCACAGATGAAGCAGTTTAGCAAGGGCGACTTGTGCCTTTGCTATCCTTGCTAATATCTCATAAGCAATATTACAAGCTGACGAGATAGTGATACCCAGGCATGTGAAACTGTTCACAGTCTCAAGCGGATTACCCGCAATGAAAGTAGGAGTTGAAGTGCCCCAGTCTTGAAGCAACACTTTGCACTTTGAAGGTGCATTCCATACAAACCAGCTCGGTCGCTCAACCTGTCCAGCATGGTCTACATGTCTTCGGTATTGGGGCTTAGTAAGACATTGTCTTCCGCGTACTCCAAATCGGTCAATCTGGCACCAGGAAGAAACTCAACACCAAGTACACTGGACTGCTCAAGCGCACCCTCCAGAATGTCGTTCATAACAAAATTGAACAGGAAGGGAAAAATCGGACACCCCTGACAAACACCACTGGAAGTGATGAACGTCCGAGACAGTTGTCCATAAACTCTCACTCTGCTTGCTGAGCGGGCATACAGTGATCTCAACAGATCACTGCATTGCAAAGAAGACAGCTCCAGAGAACGTTACGAGCAACTGATTCGAAAGCAGCCTTTAGGTCCAAAAAGACCACGACTGTCGGCTGTCTGTCTGTCTGTCGACCGGCTCGGAATCCTGCCTGTTCTTCGCATATCTGGCTTTTCTGGGCTTTGTGAGACGACGTAAAATGAGACCAGTAAGCAACTTGAACGCAATAGATGCCAAACTGATGCCTCTGTGGTTGTCACATAGACTTCGGGCCCCCTTTTTGAAATAGGATTGAATGTTGATTAGCACTAATCACGAGGCATCTATTCAGTCTCCCAAATCGTCTGGAAAAGTTTTGTCAGTTCTGATATCAACCTCTCGCCACCATCCTTGAAAAGAGAAGGAGGGAGAAGGTCTGGACCAAGAGCCTTATTACGCTTCAATAACTTGAGCTCCATAGCCACTTCTGCTTCCGACGGAGAGCCATCTGGAACGCAATAACTGACCAATCGGGTCCCGTCGTCCACATGGTCTGGTTCAGGCCAGCTGAACTGTTCTTCAAAATGTTTAGCCCACCTGTCAAATCGGCGCGATTGACTGGTGATAAGTGAACCATCTTTTTCACATATGGTCTCACTTACACCGACTCGACGACCAGTACAACCACGAATCAGGGAAAAAAGATTTCTGCTATTCCCAGATAAAAAGGTTCTTTCAATATCTTTCGATTGTTTGACCAAGTAGTGCTCACGGTCTTTGCGCAAGCTTTTAGTCAGCTTGCGTTTAAGTTCTCGACGGTCGTCATCATATTCAGAACCAGGTGGGATCGAGCTACGCTTGTCCATGAGGTTTATCGACGTAAAGGAAATCCGGTTCTGTCGCAACTGAACAGCTCCTTCGGAACATGCCTGTTCATAGCATGCTTTCATAGCTTCGGCGATTTGTTCCCAGTGTTCGTTAGGATCCTTCATCTGACTCGAACTGGGCAACTTCTTCACCAACGTCTTTTGGCAAGCGTTCTTTACATCCTCATCGCCCGAATGCCAATTAAGCACTTTGTATTTACGAGCGTAGGTCTTCTGGGCAAATGACAAAACGAGTCAGAGTCCAGTTGTTAGCTCCAAAAGGCCCGACAGTCCTTAACAGAGTGGCGCCATCTGTAACTGACTGCTATATGATCCAACTGTGTCCACGGTTGAGAAACACACGAAGGTCTCCAAGTAACACACTGCTTCTTCCTGTGTTGGAATGCCGTGTTTGAAATATAGAGACCGTGGGATGTGTACAGCTGTAGTATCATTTCGCCATTATCAGTGTGTTGTGCCCGGACACCAAACATACCTCCTAGCCGCTTCTCATCCGAAGAAAGACGATCAAGCTGAGCATTGAAATCGCCCGCTAGTATGTTTATGTCTGTGTGTTTAGTTTGCCTCAGAAGATCAACGAGGGCATCGTAGAACGCATCTTTGGTGGCATCCGAACAGCTGTCCGTCGGAGCGTACACCGATATAATGAATACACAACGTCTTTCTGACTTGCGTCGACAGACTTTTACCGATGTATTAAGTCTGACAGCGCACAAGCGACTATTCACTGGGATCCAATCGAGCAAGCATTGCTCCGCTCTGGAACTCAGTGATATTCCCACTACAGCCTGACCGCGAGATTCGGCTACGGCGTCACCAGAAACCCTGAGAGAGAAACGCTTGGATCGACAGTTATCTAAAGGTGAGTTCAAATGGATAACCGTGTTAGAATGGTAGACTCGCGTCTCCGACGCACTGCACACATCAAGCTCCAGACTTGAGAGAGTACTTGCCAGAGCAGCTTGCTGACCGACTTGTCGGAGAGTGCGGACATTGAAGGCGCCAATGTTTACCAGTTGTCTTAGCCTCAGAAAACAATTGTCGCCCGAAGGCACATGGAAAGCAGAAGGAATGGGGGGTAAAACAGTAGGAGAAAGTTGTGATCGGTTAGTGATGTCACTGTCGAGAGAACGATAACTTCTGATACTTCCCGGTCGTTTATGCCACGGAAGGGGGTTGACATGAGGGACCCCACCCCGAGTCTCTGACTCATTTAGCGGTGAGGGACTTGCCTAGTCCGAGAGCGCAATGAATAAGACATTTACATCTAATTCTTAGCACTGCTGTGTGCAGTGGGTGTACTCGAAGCTACATCAGGCTTTTGCGAGATACTAAATGTTTTTCGACCGTATTGGATAATACGCCGGCGGTCATGGTCATGATCAACCGTTGGGTGATCGGAGTGCTCTTTGTTTGTGGGTACCTTTTCTAACCCCTTCTTCCTGATACGGAAGACAGCAGTGACGCAACTATAAATATAGTTCTGCTGTATGCCCGTAGGCTCGTGCCTCACTACCTTAGCACTCCTACGCGGTCAGTAGTGCGACATACGATCCTGTGAGTGTAACTGCTTTTCGTCCGACTGCTCCCCTTTGGGCTATCTGACAAGGTTGTACCTGGAAGGACCGGAGTCCTAGTCAGCATAACCCGCCGGATCAAAACAGTACACAAGCTCGACCACCTCGCCAAGGTAGCAGTATAGGTCGGTAATGCTTAGACCAACCCAAAACGTTTTTTATAGGTTGTGGATGTACTCGCTATTGGCTCCTCACATTTTCGTGCTCACGCCTGACTTTCTACCACCAATTATTTGGATGGGAAACCTTTTATGAATGCCCGGTTGAGGCATGTTTGTCACCTCTTGTAATCTCATCATGTTGAATGTATAAAAATTCTCGGTAGCAACAGCCCGTTCTATCGTCTTGCCTTCTAATTGGGCTAATTTATACTCGTTGCTGGATAGGATATCCAAGTGAGTTACGAAGTTCGAAGGATCGCACGGAAACCCAGCGGTTGGAAGCTGGGCGAACAGTGTTTTCGCTCTTGTGCTTTGATTGCCTAACATGTACCTCGTTATCATCCACTGTGGAGATCCCAGGCTTGAGGCAAAAGCATTTTAGTACTTACGGAGTTCCTATGGCTGTTGATTCGGTTGCGTCCATTTACATTTGACGACGAAATTGTCTCACCGAAATGTAGTGCACGTCGATCCACGTTCAACTTCCAGAGGGACGCTACAGGTTAACTTAAAGTTTCAGAACCATTCATGTCATTGATGGCTGAGTACTATATACTCCATCCGTGTCCACACTCAACTTAACGTTTGAATTCCCCTGGTGGGGCACTGACATCTCGCACGTCGGATACAGTTACCCTCTAGAAATGGACTATTATATACAGAACGCCTCAAGTAGCGTTCATCATTAGCTGTTTGACGTGCGTCGTAAATGTGCCGGCCACATAGGCCACGCTTGTCGCATGTAGCGTTCCTACTCGAACATTCGAGTCTTCAAGTTGCAGTGATATATCTGCATGCTTTGCAATGTGAAGAAGATTGACGGCCTGGCGATGAACTTCACATATGACTGCGTCTAGACTACAGTCTGTGCGGGAATATACGCGTTAACAGACGGGCGGTGTTTCTGATTGACGTTTATGAGTGTCATAACCATATCTTCAAGTTCGCCAGTGCAAACCCGGCTATTGACAAGGATCTAGTCTAGCAAAGCTTTATGTGCGTTTACGCTCGGATCATTCGCAACTGTGGTTTGACATATATGTTGAACTGAATGTGTGTATGAATGCACAGTTCACATATACATCATGAATCGGCTAACTGAAGTAGGAAATGTAATATTGTGCTAGCACCATGAAGGTGTGTTTCAGCGGGCCAGCATACGTTAACGGCGCAGGTCTTCAGCTTACTTATTTGAGCTACCTGATGACTAAAAACTGAAGGTTGCAGGCTCAACTGTTTTCTGCAGGAACGTCAGGGGTTTGTGTTTGCCGCGTACCGATAACCCTTACTGTTGGGCACACCACCGTAATGACTGTGACGTCTGTCGTTAGAAACTGATAAGACAATTCTATGTCTGCTTGGAGACAAGATTATGGGTCACCAAATGAAGAGGTATTTAACAAACGTTGAAAAAATGAAGATGGTTGTGTTGGTGCGATAAGTGTTATGTGAGAGTTTGGCCGACCGTCAACACCCTGACTGAAGATGGCGAGTGATAGTGGTGGTGGAGTTCATACTTATCGACATGCTCATTACGCAATGTGCGGTCGGGATACTTCGTGGTTGCCCAGGCTGAAGGAGAAGGTTGACTTCAGGAGACTAACCTGCGATATTTGATCCAAAAGCCCAACCCGCAAAATAACGGGGCGAAGCGCCGGTTGTTAGCGACTTATTAAAAGCCGATGACTGTCAGCTCGGTTTGTGTGCCTTTCGAATGTTGTCCATCTATCCGGGATGTTCTATACACCATGTATGAGGTTGCATCGGAAGCATCCCAGCATTTTAAAGACTCCTATGAGAGGCGCATTGGATGTAGCTGGTCTGCTTTGCCAGTATGTTCAAGGTCTATAAAATTGATGCTATGCCCGTCTCGTGTTGCCGGGACTTTGTGACCGGCTTAGTTCATTTGCCATTCGAACCAACCTACGCCAGGCTTGCGCCAAGTAGAGGTGTTGCTGTGAGTCTAACCGCTTCCTGAGCTACTTCTGTGCTCAAATGTAAATCTAGGAAGCGGACAACTCGTCTGCCCGTATATATGCTCAGGGAACTGATTTTCGGAAATTAATACAGTCAGGACAGTGATTCTCAAGGGCACTGAAGGCAAACAGAAGAGCCACACAAGCATGCATTAGGTGGTTTGGAAGCATAGGGGCTGTATGCGGACTTCAGGTAAACACCCGGGAATTACGGCTTGTGGGCTGGACCGGCTGTTCATAGGGTCTACCGTATCTAATCCGTCTGCTCTGCAACCGATGCTACACAAGTTATGGCAACTCGGTTGCTATTCACTGTTCCAACTTTTGAGCAACGGGACTAAATGCCTTTTATATTTATCATGTTAACCGTCTCCGATCTTTCTGTGCGATCGGCTTTCCAGAATAACTCCAGGCGTTATCACCGGTGACAAGTTTTTGAAGCCTTCATACTGACATCTTGTCCACCTCCTATGTATACTAAATCGAACTGATGTTTTATTAATTGGCGTCGCGCTTTTTCTGGTCTGCTGACTACATACACTGTCACAGGCGATAAATATCCACCAAGTCTGTGTTTTCGATGGCCCAAAAATGCGTGTGTAATTGAAAAATGAATGAACTGGAGTAATTCTCGGTACAAAATAATGAGTGAATGCAAAGATCGGACTCACTGAGGATAAACAATGTTCATGAAACGTCCAGCGGTATTGGGGATGTATGCGGGGTGTCCCAAGCTTAGTTAATAGTGTTAAGCCAGGGCAATGAAGTTTAATTCAACAGTGGAATGTTTTAGCTAGTTGACAATCCCAGGTGTTGCGGGAAGAGCCAACGTGCGTGTAGCAGAGTTTATTCAAAAGCTTTTTGTCACAGTTTTACTCAAATCTAACAACAATGTACATTGCGGCCCAATGCAACAGTAATACGTAGTTGGCAAAATAAGGCGTGAAACAATGAAAACACCACAATATTTTCCTGCTAGAGTATCTAGTACAAGCGTTGGTGCTCGGATAGAAGAAGCTACAGTAAATCAGTCTGGTGGGAACCAGCAGGCAAATTAATGTGTCTATCTTTGCATACGGTTGCATGTGATAAAAAGTATTGGTGTTTGTGAGTGGTAGTTTGACACTGGGTGGTGTGCTCGCTGGGATTTCAGGAGCTATTTGTGGAGTATCGACAGGAAGCTTTGTTGTAAACTGATGTATTTAGTTGTTTGGTGATTGTATGAAATCGCTATCAACATAAGCTACCTTCAGACGATCAATAGTGACGGTATCACACATTCCAGCCCGATCAGTGGTGAGGTATTTACCCCGATGTAATATCAGTCTGAATGGTCCGGAGTAGGGAGGTCGTATTGATCATTTTACTCAATTATATCGAATAACCACGTGTACACGCATGTAGATCACGGAAAACACGACTGAGACGTGTTTTCCGCCTTGGGATTGAGTGAGCATTTTTCATGTGCTTCTGAAGGTCTTGAACGTAGTTCATTAGGTCAACTGGGGAGGTGGCTCTTAGAAAAGTTTGCCAGGTAGTCGTAGAGTTGGAGTGATTTCAATGTCTTTCTTTAGAGTTTATCTGACACTTAACAAGGTAAGCGAAAGTCATTCCGTTCACTTGTGTTCTGAAGATTGGGCAATTAATAATGCCTCCAGTTTTTGATGGAAACGCCTCATTAGACCATTCGAAGAGGGGTGGTATGCAGTTGTTTTGATATATTCATATCCAAGAGTACACGTCAAGTCACGGAAGAGGTGACACTGAGATTGCGCGCCTCTGTTTGTAATAACCACAGAAGGTGCCCCGAAATTAGCTACCCAGTGGAGAAGTGAAGTCCTGGCAGTAGTCTCACTAGTGGTATCTGGTATGGGAATTGCCGTCGGCCAACAAATGAACCGTTCTGTGCTAGTGGCCAGGAAAGTTTTCTTATCGGACGGTGGCAGTGGACCAACAGTATCTAAACTGGTGTGTGAGAAACGAGAGTTTGTTGTGGGGAAATGGAGACAACATGACGATCGATCTTGCTACGCTGGCAATTCAGACGGAATTTAGCCCAAATGTGTATATCTTGGTTCATACTATGCCAAACATAACGTTGAGGAGTTAGTTTGAGGGTGGCGAGTACACCGACGTGTGACAATGAATGTGCGAAGTTGAACAAGGGTCTACAACAAGTCACTGGAACAAATGGTCGGGGATTTTATATATATATATATATATATATATATATATTTAAAGCATTGCGTTCCCTTGGTCCAGTTCACCAGTAACGATAGAAGACATACGTCGCGAGATTTTAACATTTCGTTTACTCTCTTCAGTCACGAACGTAAAACATTGGAATATATAGGACATATGGATAGCAACAACAATAGAAACAATCAACGATTGGGTTTGCGCAAAACAAGGACTGTTATCAGTTCCAAGGCTATGCTGATCAATACTCGCCGTCCGGTCTTGTGTGTGCATAAACTGTTGACTCATGCAGTTTGTCTGCCTTGGAACTGATAACAATCCTTGTTTTGTGTAAACCCAATCGTTGATTGTTTCTATTGTTGTTGCTATCCGTATGTCCTATATATTCCAATGTTTTACGTTCGTGATTGAAGAGAGTAAACGAAATGTTAATATGTATATGTATATATATATATATATATATATAGCACGTGATATTTGGATGAATGAGGAAGGGGGTCTTGGACAACCGGAGAAATGAGAATGTTTCAGGATGAGATAGCTATTTGTCGTTTAACTGTGCTTCTTCCAGTTTCCCCAGGTTTGTGTAAGATGAAGTAGAAACCACATCAATGTGCAGTCTAGAGACAGCGTCTGCGATGGCATTGGCAGATCCTGGAATGTGACAAGTGTCGTAAGCTGTGGGTGAAATCAAGATGACGGATTTCACGGGGAGTATGTTTGTCCAGCAAGGAGTTGAACGCGTAGATGAGTGGTTTATAGACAGTCCGAACAGCAAAAACTCGACTTTCTAATAAATGTCGGAAATACCGAATCGATAGGTCACTCGCGAGTAGTTCCCTGCCGAATGTACTTTGAGGGAAAAACGAGAGACGTTGTAATTCGTAGTTGACAAACTGTTGAAGGACTCTTCCAACTGTGTTTGTTGAGGCATCGGTTGAGAGAGAGACAGTTTTATGTTGGGGTTAGTATTAAAATGCGGCAAAACAATGGTTTCACCAGGTGCTTGCTTGCCAGCGCTGAACGTATATAACGCTTGAGAATTGAAGACAACGCCCCTCTTTGCTCCTTGTAAAAGACCGAGTAGTGATCGTAAAATGTGTGTGGTATAAAACAGCGATAGTAGTTGATCATATCGGTGAAACGCCGAAGTTTTTTAATGGAATCAGGAAAGGGAAAATCTTGCAACGCTTTAACCCTCGTGTCCATTGGTCGGATACCACTGGAATCGATAAAATGTAAAAATTCCAGTGAATCAACACCGAGGACACACTTAGAAGGATTAATAGCAATTTCAAATTAAACAAAACTCCTGAAAATTCAACAGGGATGCTGTTCCTGTTCGCAGTGATCTTGATTAGCAATCAACACATCCTTGAGGTAAACAAGCACAATCAAAACCACGGGTAACCTGGTCCATAAGACGTTGAAGAGTTACGTAGACCAAATGACGTTCGGAGAAACTCAAAAAGATAAACGGGAGTTATCGGCTTTTTTTGGAATGTCATCAGAGGGCGTACGAATATGACGATATACGTGCACTAAGTCAGTCATGGAAAAAAACAGTTCCGGTACCTAAAGTGCGGGAAAAATCGTGGTTATGGGGAGTAGGACAACAATCAGGAATCATGAGGTTGTTGAGTGCACGAAAATCGCCGCATGGTTACCAATCGCCTGAAATTTTGGAAACCATATTTAATTTGATTAACCAACAGCTGTTTGACGGCCGGATAATATATAGTTGCAATATGTGATCAAATTTAGCCTCACGAGTAATGATGGACACGGTCGGATGATAGTCGGGTGGCCTGTAGTGACGATGTGGTGCATTACTTCTTGGTTAACTATGAGGAGGTCGTACGAAGGAACTGTAAATTGTGGGAAACACTGAAGCAACGCAGAAAAGTGAAGTGCAGTTCCGGGTGTGATTTGACGCAGACCAATAGAATTTAAGTTGGCTTGTGCGCCGTTCGCAATACTGTACCCTCCAGAAGATTCTTTTACTGTACACCAACTCCAAGTCCAAAACTGACAAGAAATCAGCACCAGTAATTGCATTTTGGATATCTGCAAGGATGAATATCCTACGAAATTGTCGTCGCAAGCTTGGGTAAAGTGTAAGTGAGTGTGTACCGGACGCTGCGATTAGACTCCCGTTTGCGGCTTGCAGTGCTGGTGAATTAACCGATGAAAACTTTTCCGCTTTTCGTGGAATGACACTCACTCTGGCTCCGGTATCAATGAAAAATCTGATATGAAGAATAAGCGACATGTTGGAATTAAGCCGGCGACAATCGACGTCTTTACTGACCGGCCGATGCGTTTCCCGAAGGGGTGGATTTGAGAGAGCACAGTCGATTGCACTTTTTTGCGCGGTGACCGAAGTTCTGGTAGTATCAACCAAATAATATGTTTTTGTTTGGTGTATGAGAACGTTGACCTATTGCATGAACGCATGCTGGATGATAGTCGACTCCGATGAAAATATGGTTCATCATTTGTTGCATCTGTGTTGTGAGTGAAGCCAGTTGCTCGGTAAACGCGTCATTTTGTTGTTAAAGCAGAGTGGGTAAGGTGTTAGGCGCTGGGTGGGAAGATAGGGTAGCTCCTAACATCTTATCGGCAGCGTCAGATAGCTCCATAATGGGGATGGTTGAATTAAACGAGTAGACGGAGGCAGATGTTTCAGTCAGAGCTGTCGTAAAATGAAATCGTCCATTTTTCAGGGTCCATGAAATTGTTTCGTATGTCGAAGTAGTTGTGACGGTTTACAATCCCCCAGCTCACTATTGGAAAATAGTCGGTCTAGTGTCTTCTGATTTGGTAGTCCAACTCTATTTACTAAGGCTTATAGAGTGTCATACAAGTGCTCGGAAGGTACTTCATGAATGAGATCTCAAACTTCTCTCGCAATTTCGATTGGGATAGACTGAAAAACTTACGAGCAGGCTGGGATTTAACTCTCTGAGTCCTTCATATAGCTTGTACTTGTCCAAACCACAGTCTGGAATTAGAAATACAAAGACCGGGAAGTCGAATACTGATAGAGGTCTTAATTAAATTATTGTCAACTTCAGCCACCCATTGAGACATTTCCCAAAAATAATACAATACTCAAACTAAAGTGAGTAGAAAACAGACAAATTGGGTTCACCAATATGTAATGGGAAAAAGTGGATGAACTACGATAAACCCTGATACAAAATAACATCCATCAACACTCCCATCCCTCTCCAGCAGACTGTGATCCGCCCCATGTCTATGATTTTAATGACCTATTTGACTTGCTCTAATTTCTCATATATAAAACCTGTGCCCTATGTAATTGTAAAATCCCGATGAGAATGACCGAAAACGGCTGTTCACATAATTGACTTTTTCTAATCATATCAAACAAAATGTACACTGCGGCTCGATGCAACAGTTACGCGAGGTTGACAAAATGAAGCATAAAACAGTGTAAACGTGTGCTCCCATTTCAAACTTTCTGTACGTCCGATTTTTCTTTGGGTTCCTTCAAAAGATAAGTTTCTCCGGCAACTTGCAATTCTCATACGTACCCCTGTGTGACATGACTGAGTATGATCCCAAAAAATCAGCCAGACTAATTGTTTAAAGTATGATCATTTTACCATTCTAGTCACTTATACTGCAGCTCAGTTTGCTGTGAAACAGTCTCGCTTCATTCATTCACAGCAGCTTTGGGCCCGAAAGAATAGTGCTATGGCTTTAGTCATCGTCCATCACATCAATGACAAAGATTATCCAAAAAACATTCCAACGAGAAAAGAAACATTTTGGCATGTAGGAAAACGTCTCTATCGAGTAATCACAAGGCACTAAACGTAACAGGCGAATCGTGCCTGCTTTGCTTATTGCATCAAAATAGTTCGCTACGACGTCATTGCCTGACTACCTCTTGGCTTTGTGCAACCGTCGGTGATTCTTGATGAATAAACGTTCGATGAAACGCAAAGCATGTGTTCTGACCCTGCACACAGCGTTAATGTTATCCTGCAACCTCGGAACACAATTTTGATAAACTGCTGACTGTAAGAGGATCGTCCCAATCCAAAAAGAAGCACACCTAAATTCAGCTCGACTGAATGTATACATGTGGCGTCGGAACTTTATAAAGATATCCTTGTTTATTCAAAATCACTTTATCAGTTCGCATCGGTCTGCTTACCGTCAGCCCCGGTCGGCTGTTGGTGTTCTAGCCTGTCTGGTCTTTTCAACTTACTACCGTTGAGTAACGAATGCTAGGCAACTCGTTTCTATTTATGTTGCAATAATGCTTTTAATTGTCTCCTCAATGTGATACTGCTTTTCTTCCAACGGATCGTGGCATTGTTCACATTTGATGATTACTTTTGATTGTTTAGGTGGTTTTCACTAAGATACGAAATTTATTTT
>JTDE01021456.1:74720-98680 GCA_014338405.1 Paragonimus skrjabini miyazakii | reverse complement strand
TGAAGAAGACTACCTGTGTACGAACACAGCAAGTTTATATATTTTTATTTACCATTTTTAACTGTAAACGGTACAATATGAATTGAATATTAGTTGCAGTTGACCGCGGCTTCCATTCACATAGGACATTCAGATAATCCTCTGAATGCGATCGGTAATTTCCAGTTTCACTCGTGTTAGAGCTCATCCGATTGACAGCTGGAGGTTCGAATCCTGGTCTATGGTCTCATGAGGCATTTGTAATGACTATTTCGCAATTGGTCTCACATTAAGCACGAGTTAACTAAAATATTCAAACGTTTACTCACATAATGAAAAATACCAAAGTTGCCCGGTTACTTCAAAGGGAGACAATAATAATTGTTCTATTAATTCCATTTGTATACATGTGTCTAGATGCTGTCTATGTTCGTTTCTGCATTTGTGAACATAAGGTCTTGAAATTTCGCGAAAAGTTTTTGAATTTTGAAATAAACTTAGCGTACAAATGATGTACTCAAACAGTCTGAATTACGTATATTTTTACTATTCGATTTAACCTTCTCTACACTTCTACTAATTTCCAGCATTATGCGTCAGCTATTAAAGAGCATAATGTATGGTCTCTGTTTGTTATCTTTCTTTCTAATACACTTTGAAAGTATGGTCAATGTGTTCATCTCAAAACTAGTCCGGATCCTAGCTTTTACGCTAAAAAGTATTCACCGTCATGTGACCTTCAAACTTATTTGTTGGTCACTATCCGTATACTCAAATACACACGAAGTGTGAACCATCTGCCCACATCTTGAATACCAGTGAACTAAAGGTAGAAATACATGTCAACTTTATTGGAAAAACATATTCAATGCTCTCAGTAGCTCGTGTAGCCACTGCATGTTCCGATTACTTATCAAATGGTTCTTGTTTTATATTCGACTTCTTTTCTAATACGAGTGCTGACGGTACTGTTATATACCTGTTTTGAGACTTACCTTTGAGGCTATCGGGGTTGATTAAGGATCCTTGTTTTTGTGATTCAGATAGTCATCGAAGTTTCGTAAAGAGTCTACAATGTGTGGTAAAAGCAGGGATCGACTTTGTTGCTTCACTTTGGTCTGTTCTGTATGTTACATCCGTCTAACCGCAGAATTGAACGTGTGATCACTCTACCAGCTGACTAGCTTGTTGCTGTCGTAACTTCACTCACCCTTTGTTGTGATATGAGATGATCACAAATTTACGTTGCTAGAGGTTCTTAAAATAATTTCAGCGTAGATATGATTTCTGATCAGCTGCTGAACCATTGGTACTGGTAATCTAGCTACCAGTTTGCTTCACTCGCCGCTCATGTGAATGATACTGAATGTGTTCGGTATCCCAATGGTGCCCTGACTCGGTGTTGGCTCGAGGACGCGACTACTGCGTCATGTGATCACTGCATACTGGGGTCAACACGGTGTCGTGACCGAGTGATAGGCTTACCCAAGATATATGTTCCAATTCAGTGTTTCATCCACAGCTGTATCACCGATTTTTTGCTTATTTTTTTCCCTTTCTTCCTGGTTGAACATTAGCTCTGTGATGACTTGGTATTAACAGCGATCAGCTTTGGATCTTTGTCTGTGCGATTCGTCGTTCGGTACGTCCGTTACAACTGAGTTGCCAACGGTCAGTCGACCTTTGTAACTAATGAAACGAAATTTTGTTGTTTTGTGATTGGCGGGTGGGGATTTTTGACCACACTGCACGAGTTTTCATTATCACCAGTAGATCATGCTGATGTTCGTCTACCATACAAAAATGAACGGACATACCCTAGGTCAAAGACTATGGAACGTGAAGGGATGAGACGATACTCACTATGTTCAACTTCAGACGGCCTACACTCTGCAAGCGAACACCCGAACTACATGTGACAGTTAGGCACCATCTTAGGGATGGCGGTTTTATTCGGACCTCCACTGGTGTGTTTTATAAACTGCAATCACCTCAGAAGTAGCCGTGTCAAACAATAGTGGCATTCACGTTACTGACTCGGATTAGCCGTCACATCCCCCAGTGTTATTGTGGTGGGGTATCAGGCCTGAGGTGTGTGTATTCATACACTTGACGGAATACCTCAACGCGGGGAGGAGTACGTCCAAAAACCCACAACTGGAATTCTGATTCATAAACGCAAGCGAGTTGGACAATAAACATTGTAAAACAGTTCGTTCCGTTCAGAAGTTTGAACAGAACCGTTAGAACACGAAAACTGGTAGATGAAAGCATTTCGTATTGACTCATTAGTACCAAAGTTACAATAACAAAGTTACAATAACGACTTTTTATATCGAACAGTTAGGGTGGGTGGGATGGACAGTCGAGTGATGGGTTAGGAAAGGTCATTAAGTCCAGGGCAGGGTCAAGCTCACGAACAGTTGTTTCTGAACACACAGGGCCGGCTTCAGTCGATTGATTGCGACAGCCTCAGCAAACCGCAAGAATCTTGGACTGGGATGACGTAATGAGATTCTGAATGCACAAGCCGGATCGATGACGTGACCAGTGGTCAGAGGGTGTCTTGCGACTGCGGACACTGGTTGTCTGCGTGTTTCAGTAACATTGCCGTTCTTCGACAATACTGAGTTCTGCACCCATTTAAGCAAATGTTCCTTCACTTTGGAAATCAAGCACCTATCGGTTCTGTCTATGTAACTTTCTTTGCAATTGCACGTAAAGACTGTGCTTTATTGAACGTCCTTTCGCTACTTTATCAGTTGGAGGTCAAACGAGTCACAGGGGTCCGGCTCTGGAGGTGAACACGATCTATCATTCCTAACTTATTGTTGGTTACTCCCATTCATCTTTTCCATCTTTGTTGCGTCCACCGCACTGTATGTAACCAGAGTGATGCCTAGCAGAGAGTTCGTGACATGTTAAATGACGGGTTGGTGTTCTTCATACATGATCCAACCGTTTTTAAATCTGTGCATCTTCAGGATTCGTCTGAGTGGACTTTTTGAGTCATCATGGTCAAAAATCTCATGTTCAGCCCCTGGTTTGTTTTTCCGCTGTTGCTGTACAGCTTGTGATTGTGTCGCTAGGTGGCACGCTGGGTGTAGTACAGATACTGGTTGAATAAATCAGTGAACTTCTGACCTCGTTCTTTCTGCTTTGTTCGAGATTGATTAAACCACTTTGGACGAGTTGTAGTTCTGTATATCGTTTCATTCATTGTTAAGTGGCGATTCGCTTTGCGTCAATCAGAGTCCATTTGTCTGATTAACTCTCATGTATGAGCTGTTTCCATTCCTCTTTCGAGGGATTTATGCATACTCAACACTAAACAATAGTTAACAACTTGGTTGTCGTTTCCTTGTTGCATTTTCATGATCCCCTGTTTGTTGTGTTTGGATCGAATTCCGTCTCGTGTAGTTAGAAACAAACTCGAGGTTTTTTTTTTGCGTGGCTTTTCAAATCATCCTTCACATTGAAGATTAACACGTTGATTATCTGTCCTCTTTGAGCATTCAGACTGGGAAACCATCATAGCTTCGTTACTTTCGGCTATATACTCACACTATCAATCTAGACGGCTTTGCGTGCAATTTCTCCTCTCAGTCTCTCCCTGGTTACACGCATACACGCAGCGACGGTGACTAGCCATTTTGTCGAATTGACTGTGATAATTATTTTTTCATTCTACTTTTTGCATCTTAGACCTAATTACCAATAAACCGTTTCGCAGTTAGCCTGAATTGGGAGGGGTTCTACAATCTTCCCATCATCAACCCTTGTGTCTTCATTTGTTGGGAAATTGTGCCTAAATGTAGATTTTATCTCTCAGTGGCCATGCATTCAACACTCATTCATCACTATATGTATGTTAGTGGTGGACATACCGGAGTATGGGTGAATTGGTAATTCACCCATTAAACTTCTATTACTAAGTAGTCTCATATTATGGACGATAAGAATGGCCTATATCGTTTACGATCGATCTGAAATCTTCATGTACTCGAAGGTCATGTAAATCGTCTTGCATGTGTGTCTCAACAAACCGGTGCATATCTTGATGGGGCTCGACCAAGGCAGCCCTCGGGGATGGTGGTTCGGTGACGACAAATCCATCCGCGAAACCGTTCAGCTCTGACAGTCTACTAATTCCCCCATGTAATCCGGATCTGACTCAATCCGTGAGCAAATACACTTTCCAGTCTGTTAACTTCCATTTGAACCTTGGATCTCCTGGTATATCGTCGGTGAATCTACCACCTTCTGACAAATCGTAGCCTCTCGTTCCTCTTTTTGTCTTTATTGTTGAGTTTGTTACAAGTGGCAGGTATCGTATTTTTTGATTAGCCTGATCGAGGACAAGTCTTGTCCTGTGGCCATTTTTCTGTGTATTTGATCTAAGGATCCAACGTGCAAAACAGTGAACAATGCACAAAAGTTGCAATCTGTTCGCTGACGGTGACTTGTTTATTGACTCAATCATCCATTATGCTTATACACTGTCTTTTGAAGTGTGAACTGTAGCAGACAAATTTCCTGTAAGTTTTACGTCATGGGGACGTATGCGATTATATTTATTTCCGTTTCGAAAACTTGGGGTGCGCAAACTATGATACGGATCTATTGATTAAGATGCACTCTAGGTGTTAGTGCTCTCCAGATATCTTACTGATCCGTTTCTCGGTAAGTGGTCACTGATCTGATACATCAAGTAACTGGCGTAACACGAACCTTTCCAGTGTCCTGTTGATACCATTCGATAGTTGTCTATACAGCCGCTGTGCTTCCTCTCCCGTGTATAACGTTCGTGCAGATTTTTGGAACCGTCATTACTAGTGATAATCTCTTAACAATCGCCAACATATTCATGAAAAAATGACAGATTATCCTACAACCATATCGATGTAAGTCTCAACCTTTTAAAGTCACGTGAACCTTTACGTTTGTTCTTGTTTTTCGATTCTCGTTGGCCGTCACATCACGGCTATGGTTAACGCAGCTGTGTACCCTAATTCTTAATGTTCTTGCTCTTTCTAACTATATTTTGTCAATCCATTCGTCCTCACCAGCCGGTAACCGGACCATATTTTTACTGGCAACCACATGACCACAACAGGTTTGTATGTGAACTTGTTTGCTGAAGTTCGTTTGCTACTAATGGTTGAAATTGCTATTTCCCATCCTCTTCAGATATCGGGCATGTTTCAGTGGGCTGTTTAAAATAGAATAGATATGTTCACAAATTATAATCCCGTGTTACCGTCGTCTCAGTGTACCCTACCTGAACGTCTGTGAATAATAATGAGTAACGTAAAAATGGAAAAGGAAGCGGACGATCACCGGTGACAAGAACGACAGACATGCATGGTGGCTATTTGGAACAACTCGAAATCATTCGTAGTCTTTTCTACTACTCCCTTTTGGTATGAACACACTGTGGTCAAACCACCTGTTACTTACATTGAAATCTAGGGTGGGCAATCAATTTTCTCCTATGAACTATAAATTATTAAACAAGGACTGAAAGATATTGAACAGGCTGACGATAGGGTATTGTGGATTGATAACTTTCAGATAATACAGACTATGCTGGCTCATGTTTCATTTTTCAAGATATTTTCAACTTCAACTTGTGAAACACTTCCGTATGACTGGCGTAGCTACATTGATTTAGTTTTAAACGATGGAGTTATGAAGATTGTTGTCTGTTTTATATGTCCAGGAAATTGCCCGAACTTCGACGAACGTGTAAGAAGTTTGATGTAAGCTTTTGTCTCCGACACTGTGTTGGTCCTCACCAACCTATGGCATCGTTCTAAAGCTTAAGGAGGGATCATAAGGCAAGTGTGTGAGTGGTGTTTGCATACAGTTGTGAGACTGACTACTCAGAGCAGAGAACCTAATTTGCCCTCAATACGTTCCTTATCCTGCCAGCATCGAGTAACATCAGTGGATATTCAACGATGATGTCAAGAGACTGATATTTGGTTGTGGGCATTAAACCTGTTTGTTCACTTACGGTTTAAGGATATGTAATTTTATTATTTCGGGCTATGTGTAAAGAATGCCAACAGATTGCCTTCCGTTCTCGTCATTCTTTGCAGATGCAATGATAGACATAATTAATGTCAGTCATGATCTAACCGATGATTCGTTTTGTGACACACGGTATGCGATCTTTTGCTGCTTCACACCCTTCATTATTGGTTTTGTCTGCTTTAGTCCTTTAGTATTCCACATGCACCCTCCTGATTGGTTTACCCAATGTACGTTTGGTTCTTCTGTTTATTTCGAAGCGACACTCTATCTCTTTATGGTCCTGTTCCCCACTATTTCTTGTTCTCCCATATGTGCTTCTCGGTACAGATTTGTTTACTCGAGGGCAGGTGTCATTGCTTCTCGTAGGCATCGTTAGGTGGCGACGAGGACATATGGCAAGCAATTGCTTGATCCAAGCATCTACAGTAGACGGATTTTTTGTTTTTGTTGACAGCTCGACTGGCACATCAGTGCATTGAATATCTCGCAGGTGCTTACCTGCTTACGTTCGACGAAGTCACATGGTCGTACACAGCAGACAGACGGAATCTTCCCTACATACTACAGTTGTATGCCTCTCGTCTACTTGGTTGTACGTTTGATCACTTCTTATTTTCCACTTAATGTTTTGCATTCCATTTCGTGTATCGATTCTGTCAACAGAAGTAATCGGTCTAACGTGTTCGTGGCGATGGTTCTTTCAAATTATACCTAAGATCAATCGGGAATATACAACTTGGAAACAACTTGTGGGCAGTTGATTTACTAATGTTGTTTTACTTGTAACTCAACAGTCTGATCTGGAAAGGTGTTCAAATCTAAAATGAAACTGCACCACCGCACCTACTTATCGACTGTACGAAGGTTTTTTTTCCATACAACAGGCTCGTTTGCTAAGCTGGGAAAACCATAACTCCCTGCTTATTCGGAACTTCTATACCTTTTCTGGTCTAACATGTCTCGATGTCAGTTTAATGTGTCCCGAGCGGGCTAGCTGAATTTCAGCGGTGAATGGGGTTGCACATCTAATGCGTACACGGGTTGTCTGAAACAGAGGGATTAGCTGACGTTTACAGAGTGACAGGACGCGGTCTTGCCAGGTGCAGAGAGTAAATCAAATTAAGTTGCCTAGACTCAGTCACCTGGGACAACTTAAATGAATTTCGAGACATCTGAAACTGGAAAGCGTATAAGTTGTTTGAATTCCTTAATTTTCTTCTATTTTTGTCGTTACCAGTATGTTTGGTTGTGTTTATCTGTCCTTCTCGTCTACGTTTAGTGCCCTCTGGAAGCAAATGCTTATCAACATGTTCCCAGTCGTAGAACGTTACAACCGACAGTGACTTCAGACACAAACGAATTCCATACATTTCTGACCAGTTAGTAATAGTGTATGCAGCCTGTGTTGCTCACTAAAATCGTTGACCTTATGACATAACTTCAAATAACAGTTTGTAACACACCTCAACAGATCTCGCAATTTATTGTACCTCTTAGTGTAATCAGGTCGTTACTTTCACCTATCCATACTGCACTGGTATCACTTTAAGCTGATAGAATCTTTAGGTTAACGCTAGCATAACATTTTCCAAAATTTACACAGTGCCACAAGCTTTCGTTGTACGTGTGCTAGATTGGGTAAGTGATTTCGCGACGAAGACACGGACTCGGACCCGTTTCACGGGGTTTAAATTGTAACCGAATTTATCTTGACACACAAGGTACATCGTGATCATACATTCCTTAGTTGAATCAGAAATTCGACCCTTTCTACACCGATCAGATGACGCACCCAGTAAGTTTAGTGCTTATTAGACGCGAATTCCGTATTCATCACATACTGCTAGTTACTCAACTACGTGGTTCCGGTCATCGATTTAACAACCGGTTTCCGTGGTCTGGTAAATTTTCTGTATCAAAAGCAGCAGATAATAACAGAAAACCTAGTCTACTGTACAAGCTTCACAGCATCCCAAAATTATGTTTCAGTTTCAAACTCAAGACAGTCAGTGTAACAACCGTATTAGTTAAAACCGAATGAACTACAAGAAAACTTGTATATCATTCACGTATGATTACAGGTTTCACGTCCCGACAGACTTTTCAGTCATATGTGAGAATTCGATCGTGTTTAATATGAGGTCAATGATGTTGTCAACACGGTTGTCCCATGATGATGGCCACTGTACAAATCCTGGTCGCGGTGGGTTATGCCGTAGTAACAAATTCCAGCGAGTGTAGTGCTAATTTTCGTAGGGAATGTAAAACCTACAATCTAATGCGGGAAATGTCCAAGTTATATTGACCATCTTCTAGACTGCTTACCAGTAACAGTTAATCAAAGGCCCCAGCTTATTCACTCCTTATAAGGTTTGTTGCGCATTCTCATCTGAATATGTTTTGAACGTTACTGCCTTTACTCGGTATTCCTTCACGGTGAATTTGTTAGTCGGTCATATCGCACTCTGTTAGATATTTGGGATCTGCTCATCCGAGATGTTCCACAAAGCATGCATATTCCATGTTGGTTTGACAATTATATGATTCCGTAGAGCGTATGCTCTCTTACTTCTTACAATGGATGGATTTCTCATTCTGCTGAGATGAAATTTTTAATCATCGTTGGGGTTTTGATATCGACAGATGCTGACAAGACTAGTAGATTACGATCTTGACCATTGTTTCAAACGGTAATATTGAACTCCAACCGATTTTGTGATTGAAATTATGGTATGATTCCGTCCATATACGTAATTTTCGTTACATTCAACCGACTTGATTTTGCTCGTCCACCCCACTTTGTAGATAGAACGCTACCTTATAGGTAAAGATTATTTCTTCCATCATCGATGGGTGTTGACGGCGTTCCGAAACCAGTGTATATACTGAACCTACGCCCGTTTATCGATTACTTCAAGAGTTACAATATCACAAAGTTTTTACAGCCGATAAACTGTAGTCTGTGCCATCCTGTGTACTTGAACTACTGAGTCATCGGTGATTGTGTTCAACGGCACTTATGGAGGGGTTTCAGTGTGTAAGAGTCGATGATGTTATGAAAACGAACTATCCTATTGGCTCGAACTTTATGGGTGTACGGATTTAAACGGTGGGCCTTGTGTCATGGATGTAAATTGCTCGTGTTGCACAGCAAACGCTTTGTTTATACCGCAGCTGATTAGCGTAAGACGGTAGGTGGTTTAACGCAATGAGGATAGCTACTTGTTAGTTTGCCGCTATAGTTTACACCAGTCTCCCACGAGCTTTGGCCCCTCTTAACTCACGGGGTCTGTGGTTCAATACACTGAGAAAGACCATAGCTAATCACTGCCGGTGGTGTGAATTTTTTTTACTGCAATGTGCTTAAATTGCATATGATGTGGGCATAGTTAATGAATCAGAGGAATACGGTTCACAAGGAAGTTGTTTACTGGATTTTCCCTTACTTTCTTATACAGTGTATAGACACCTCAGGTTCAGATGTAGATGTCTGGTGGTAACTTCACCCTTTTCCTTTCGGTTTATTTCGTGACTCGAGCATATCTATCTTTCTTAGTCCTGTGACGACCACTAATCGACGTTACCCATTGATTTGTTGCTGTAGATTGAGATTGCATGTATAATTGAGATTCTTCTATACAAACCAGTTGATTGCGTTGTTACTTTTTGGTTCGTTATTGCACCACATCACTCACAATAAGTATTAATTTTTGCGTTGTTTGATCTATGTTGAGATGCCACATATGGGCATCTTCCTTTCGGCCTTGCGAATTGATCAATGTCGGCTGTTTATTTTATTTTCTAGTTAAATTTGTTTTCCTTCCATCGATTTTCGTACGCTGGACATTGCTTATTTTCAACTAATGAGGTATATGCCTTTTTTGTTACTTCAGGTGGGGATGTTCAGAAGCAATAGCTTGTAATGCTTTGGTTGTCTGGAAACATGTTCGTACACAGCATTTGTGTCTGCTCCTTTTGTCTGCTTGAAGACTCTGCCATTATGCCACCTCATTTTGATACAAGCTGTTCCAGAGATCAGCTCCGGACGGAATTTAGGACTTTTCTGATGACCAGTGGCACAACTGTTGGTAGTCATATGGTAGTCATATGGGCTGTTCAGGCAGCTGACATAGAGGGAAGTGTTGATCAATATATACACGGCCTTCGCGAAATCTTATTTTCTCCTGACTGTGTTACTTTTCACGCTTTATAGATAACCTGCGAAGCAGAATGGATACAAACAGCTCAGCTGATTTTTCAGTGGGTAATCCATACCTTGAGCAGGTATTTCCAAAAGATGAGACTAACTGTCGATCCTTCTCATCACAGGAATACTTTCTTAGCATTCTGAATCTTGTGGAACAGACCGACAAATTATCAGACGTGCGCTTCCTCACCATCGTTAAGAAGAACGTACGGAAGATGGCTCGGTCCAAGTGTCTCGTAACGCATAAAAGTTTAAATGTCATTTCTCATCCTTGCTTAGACTTATGGACACACTAATTTCACAAGCCATTGTTAGTCAGATTATCTTGAAATAATCATTTATAAAGTTGTTTATGTTGAATTGATATTGACCGTTTCAGGAGTGGCTACCAGTTAACTGTAACGATACCCAAGGCAGTATTCTTTAGGAGTGACCTAGTAAGATGTACTCCCTCCGTTTTTCTTGAAAACATCTATACGCCTTCTGAGTATGCCTCTGACAACACAGTAGTCACTGACATTTCGGTGTGTCTGTCGAATCAGTTGTCTCTGAAAACTCTTCATCCGCTTGAAGTCGAGTTGCACGCTAGCCAGTTCACGAAATAGTAACTACTTTCCTGTGCATCGTACATGCATTATCTTGTTGAAAGATATCCGTTCACGTAGCGTTCATCAAAGCTATTGTTTTCTTAAGCTGCCAAATGTTTGCTGTTACAGAAGGGTGTCAATTCAGTCAGTCTGTCCTCAGTAATTTCACTCTAACCCAGGAATCAATGGCCTTCTGAACATCTTCAAGGTGCAGTGTGTTGTTGTAAGAAAAGGTGTGACGTATTCCATTCTGTTATGCAGGTAAGCAAGTTGATACGGACGGTTGCTTCCACTACCTGGGTGATACCGTCTCATCAGCTTGGATTTTTGCTAACGAGGTATCTGCGATGATTGCTGATATGCATTCGCAAATCTTGACCTCGTAAAGACGTTTGACTGCGATTAAAAAAGAGTTTACAATGTATTTGCTTGCCTAATCTTGCTGTACGGATTGGAATCTGATGCATTCGTGCGGAAAATGCCTGTAAGACTTCGCGGTTGACTACCAGTGTTCCCGTCGGTTAGCCTACGTTAAGTGGGCTAAACAGCCTATCTATGTTTAATTGAGAAACCTCCATATTCGTGACAAATAGTTGACATAGTGGAAATGCAGTTTGTGTTGGTTAGGGCACACAGTTTTTATACACACCTGACGTCTACCGTACAGACCATTATCTGATGCAGTTACCGACGATAAAAAGGTACATCAAGGTGGATAGACGATAACGTGGTGCCCTGCTTGACTGTCCGCGTCACATCTGAAATTTTTAGCTCGTGACCACTGACCTTTGTTTATTGTGGCCTATCGTGATACCCAGAATTAGTCAACTTTCCTTAAAATTACATTGTTCTATTTTATTTCAAAGAGCTTTTGTTACCACAGACTCACATCTCTGGTCTCACTTGCCATAGCTATAGCGAGACTTTAAACATCGGCACAGTAAGTACCGTTATATTCTGTTCCTTTTCTGTGCCGCTTCTAACAATCTCCTTCCTAGACTTATGAGGATCCATTGTCACATATCTCAGGTCCATCCAGACAATCATAGACACTACTGAAAAACATGCTGCTTACTATCCCAAATGAGTGCTGTTACTGAATACTACCATTACTCACATGGATTTTGTACATATTATTGCTGTTATTATTATTATTTAGTTGTCATCATTTGGTTGATACGAATTAGATACCACTTTCAGCTGATCACATCCTTCGCAGTGATTGCCAGTCAGCCTCCTTCGAAAAAAAAGCACTGGACTTGAGTTCCACCTTTGTTGGAACTCGTCAGTCGCGCTTATCTGTGCTTATATCGGAAACCTATATATTACGCACATTCGAATGTAGTTGAGCGTCTAGATATAAAAACTTGGGGCGAAATTCGGCTGTGATTCATGACAAAGATGAACACTGGCCAAACGGAAGCCAGTGCTTAATATTTTCTTTCGAAGGAAGTTAGCTAACATTCTTCTCTGAATTGCTACCTAAGGTCAGATGATTATTGACATTTTTTTCGTTTTCCATACGTACACGTTTAAAGCACTATCGACTGGGCTTGTTAATAGAATCGAATTTCGATTATAGTGTCACCCTTTATTGACGTCACATTTTAGTTCACTAATTTAGGATTCATTAAAGCCGTTTGACCAGTTCTCTCCATGAATGCCACTTTACCACTAGTGTCAATTTGTTATAGTTGCCATTGTCACACTGTACAGGATTAGAACGTATAGAAACCCATGTTAATAGTACACGCATTTTCAAATTTGAGCCGTATGTTTGAGTTCTGTGATCGGGTTGCAGCTGATCGAGATGATTGCTCATGAAATGGCCAATTTGTAAATATATATATAAAGTTGAAATAACTAATGGGGGATGGGTAAACATCCTTCCGGTTATAGACTCATTATTGACTTATATTCGTGTGGACTACCACTGAGCACGTCTACCGCTTCGCTCAGACGACAATGATGGTCAACGTATATCAAAGCATTAAGATACCTCACGAGAGGCAAGCATTTCGTTTATTCTCATCAGTCAGTTAAATAACATATTCCGTTATATAGGCTTAGGGTTTGGCGACAAAACAGTTAAACGATTGAACGTTACATAGATAATATGAGGATGGGGTAAACAGTTTCAGTGCCATGGCATCAGCATCTTCTGCCAACAGAGAGCCGATGCATCACGTTTTCGAAAAACATGAGTCTTGTGTCTAATCTTAAGCATTCGTTCCCACTAACGTATACAGATGTATGTTGTCTTTGAAGTTTGATATTCGAAAATGTCCTCCTCCGTCGTTCTACAGAATGACCCTATCGAATTGGCTAACGCGCGTCCTTCACCATCCAATAAACCCAGATGTACTGGTGTTTCGTTAATCCTTCTTGAGGCAACAACCTACCAGCAGCTTTTTAATACTTACGTTCAAAACGACGTTCTATTTAGTTCTCAAACAGATAAGTGTTTCGGTGTCAAATTTAGCCACAATTTGACATAGTCTCTTCATGTTAACCATGTTTTCGCTAAATTCGTTTTTATCCTCCGTTTTTTGAGTGTATGTGTACTCTTTTTTTGTTATATTGCTCTCTCATTTTTCTTGGAGATCTAATCAAAAATTTTAAGCCTTTTTTTAGGTTCTTGAATTAGTTGTCTAATTGTAACGGAATTCCCCGTTTTTTGTCTCACTGACTCTCTTATGGCTCACCCTTATAAAGTAGACAAGTAATTGACCTTCAATTTTTTCTCCGATTCCGATCATTCTCTTCGCTTCAATCGTTCTAAATGTACATTTCCATCCTCAACTAGATCAAATTTTTAATCTATAAGTTTACGTGCCCATGGTTACGGTTCATCTGTTATCCCTTAAGTAGAATTTTTTTATCTCGACAGTTTTTTGAATGAAGTGATCGTGCAGTCGAGTTAATAATTTCGCTAAATGTTGCATTTGCTGAAGATGTGGTTGTGTAACTGCCGAATATTGATCACCCCTCCCCCAGAATGTACAAAACATTTTCTAGACTTGACTTCTAGGCTATTCAGTGGACTAGCACCAACGTATGATATCAACAATTCGTCTGAGATGGACCTAGTGGAAAATGCAGAAATGGTGTTCTTAGTCTACGCACAAGGTTCGCTGTCATTGAGGAACATGCTTATCACTCAGGGCTGGTTCATTCCAATCGTCTTATTTTCAACCGGCATGTTTTCCACTCTTTCTGAGTTCCGCTCATTGTTACTTTTTTGTTTGTTTGTTTGTTCATACGCTGGTTGGAAACAATCTCGTGAATGAAATCGCGTGGAACTTTAGAGTTAACACACACTAACTTGTGTGTTTGAGTGATTTTACACCTCACGACAATACCACCAGACTGTCGAATGTTTGTAGATGATTTTGCTAGGACATCGTAAACTGTCCACTTCTCGTTTTTGGGTAACTGTAGTCAATGCACGTCTTAACGGAGGAGACATCTGTGTATCCTCAGTGAAGTATTGAAAGATTCAACAGTGTTTGCGACATAACAGTCACTTCGTGGGTGTTCATTGCTTTCATCCTTCCTTCACTTAGGTACACCACATAAATCATACGGAAATGCCATCATGTGACATGACCACCTCTTTTAGCTTACACATGTTATTACGTGGACAATTGCGTCGATGAATCAATAGTCCAGGGACGGATGAGCTGTCACTTTAGTCTCAAACGGAAACACTGTGCGAAAGTAGGCTAATTTTCAATCTGATACGAGAAGTAGCGTTTCGTATGCACAAAGGGTTTATCCTGAATTTTTGTGAAAATGTATCACAGCTTATGAGAGATAGGTCTCTAAATGATTTCGTAACTCAAAGTGCATTTTTGTTCTCTTTCTACGCGGTTTTTCTCCACATGGTAAATAGAGGAAGACTATGATAAGCACGGTCTCTCGATTGACGACAAACGTAACGAATAATTCAATGGATTTGAAATCATCTCCTCGACGAAAATCAAATAATGAATATTGCACGGTTACTTCTATCTAACTTATTGAAAATGTGGGAAAATTTACTTTCATAAGTAATGAAGTTTAAATAGATAATGAATCACGTGTTATAACGGTTCTAATGAGAATGGTGACTTCAGTAACTAAGAGGTCTTCTATTTTGGATGACTCGGATGAGCAGGTGTTGCACTGGTGTAACCTTGAAAAATATTAGACGTGCTTTGTTAAGAAGAGTGGTAACGGACGATCAGCAGTAGTTCGAAGCTATATCGAAGGACAGGTGAGTGAATTAGCTGTTGTAGATGATGACCAACACCTCGAACACTTTTTTGACCACTGATTGGCCGACCACATGTGTAAAGTAACATCCTCTAACACAATATTACCTTCATATTTTAAATCCCATACTGCAGAATGCACGTATTAGATTGGATATTTCATGGTCCTCTTCCAAGCCGGATCAAGAGTCCCTGGGGTGTACCAGCTGTACACGTGCATAACGATGTCGGGATCCATGACTACGTAGTGAAGTCGATGGATGTGTAAATGCTAAATTGTTCAATCTGAGTACAACTCACTTTGATTTATTCATGGGAAACATGCCTGTATAGCGAATCCAGATTCCCAGTAGGAACGGAAGAGGTGCTTCGTGTTAGCTTAATCCAGTAAACTGTGTGCTAGAGTAGTCTAAGGGTTTTGTGGCGGTAATCTTCACAACGTTCTATTTGAACTCAGTTAGAATGGACAGATGTAAAATAACCTTGACTAGTAGTGATTTAGACTAGTTGAAATTTAGTAATGAGCGTGCGGCAACAAAAACATTTCAAAACTGTTGAGTGGTCTCAAAGTTCTGTAGTTCTGTGTGTAGTCTAGGTCTGTTCACAAGTTTTCCGGTTTTCGGGGCTGGAATCGTGGCAGTTGGTGTGGTTGGCAGTATTCGGTTGTTGGTCGAGCTTTCCGTTTAGATTACAAATGTTGAATCACCAAATGAGGTGTCGTCATCTGTGCTTAAGGGTTTGGGTATGGAGGTTGAACGTCTGCTCCTATATACAAAACTGAGTTGATTCTTAGATCGGAATTTTGATTGTTTGTTTCCTATGGTCGTTGAACTTTGACCTAGAATCTGATTAGTTAATCACTTTCCATACTTTAATGGGTCAGGTTTTCGTTTTTGAACTTGCAGTCGATTACTTGTGTACTGTCTGGCTTTGACCATCGATCCTATCTCTTCGAGGTGTTCTGTCGTAATCTGTGGGCATTCGGACATGACTATGTTTACATCTGTTCACGTTTTTGTCTGGCATCAGCTGATAGATTTTGTCCAGTTTACTGCATTCATTCATTAAACCGGTCGCCGCGTGCCAGAATTCTGGAAATTCCCTTTTGTCTCGGATGTTTGCCTGAGTAAGTATTCTCGCAGTGTTCAGATTGAATGTACGCCAAGTTTGATCTTGGTGAACAGAGATCAAATTTGACCATACATCTTGATGGCCAGTTTGTGTTCATCCGTTCCCGTAGACAGCTTTCGTCCGATTTGACTGATGTAGTGTTTTCTGTAGACGTTATATTTGATTTTCTACGAAGAGTTTCTTTTGTCGGTGAGTTTGAGTTGTTACTTTGGTTTTGGGATAAAACGGGTGCAACCGAAGTGCCAAATTCGGCGAACAACTGAATACCTAACTTGTTTGCAAGACGTTTCTCAATCCCGGTCAGAGTTCTGACGACTTCTATTGAATTTGGAATCCAAAATAATGCAACCATCTGCGACCGTTCATATGTGAGAACAACGTTTACTAAATTTGGTTGTGACCAAGGTGCACCAGCCTAATTGTTGTTCCACAGAAATCAAAGTGGGTGAGTTGTATTGGGCGTATATCATGTAGTGAACCAGTGAACGCATGCGAAATTACGTGCACTCAAAATTGATTTGCGAATCAGAAAAACCAATCGATGAACAAGTCATGAATGCAGACTACCTGATCTGGTTTGTGTGTTCAACAAAGCAGTCGTACATATTTGTCCAAACGCTCATAAGTAGTGTTATGCTTTGACCAGTTAATAATGTTGAGTGGCATTCAACTGTGCAGGTTACTGTTGTATGATCCACATAATTGCTTTCTCGGTTCTTCTGTAATGTCTAGTGTAGTGAACTGCTTCGTCGTACGTAATCTGTCTGTAACACCTTCGGGTTTTCTTCTTCCGTTTTGTTGGCCTGCTCCTAAACCTCACTCTGTAAACACGACACATGTGCGTGGCTCGTGATTGTGTAGCTCAATTTGTTACCTGTGTTTTTGAAGCAACTAGTTTCTCAACCAGTCTATATATTTTTAAACTGACGACACGTTTACGTCCAGACTGTTCGTGAATTAGGCTTGCATTAAATCTCAAGTTCACAGACCTGAGTTTGTTCAATACTGAGTATATTTCAAACTTTTTCTCTCTGAAAAATCCACTGTTGAACATGGCTTTAGTGCTAACAAAATGATTGTCATGATGACGATTTATTTGTCAGGTAGTGTATGATGCTGATTGAGCTGTGATTGCAGTTGATATCACCATAGAAATTGTTCTTGTATGCACCCACTATCAAATTTTGATACCATAGAGACCTTAAACAGGAAAGAGTGGCGTGCAGAATAGAACAAAAATGGAAGAACTGACAGCAATACGTTGACACTGATATAAGTACAGTTTAACTTTCTGTTACGAATCCACCTGATAGAGAAAGGCAAGAACAAACACAAGACCACGAGCAGTATCTCTATCACGAACGAACGCAACGATATTGCAAAGCGGTACGAAAATCAGAGCTCAAATATCGGAACGCGACTCTCGCAACTTAGAACCCCTCAACAAGTAAGGAAAAAGACGGCCTTCAAACGAGCTTTATTTGCTGCTCAGCCCGAAGGCAAAATTGCGATTTACAGCAACTGTATTTATAAGTTTGCGGTGGCCTTGGGCCTAGGTCGCCGAATGGACCAATCACGAGCGAGCGCAAGTTCGCGGACGTTCCAGAATTCTGGCGGATTTTCTGGTTCCCAGGACATTTCCCTTGCGAATAATGCGAATTTTTGGGAAAAAGTGCCTTTTCCAAACACCTCCCCTGTTGAGCTCTACTGGTACCGCCGTTGACGGGAGTCGAGCTGCATTGGGCAGTTTGGCTTGTGTTTGCGGTCTGTCCATCGTTGTTAATAGGATCTCACATTTTTAAATACGTTATCAGTTGTGAAACTACCAGCATGCTATCTTTGTGTAACCCGACAATGAGCCACTCGGTTTATCACATGGGAGCTAATACATGCATCTAATCTGTATGGTTCTTTATCTTATGTAAATTTCTCAGCGTGTCATTTATTCTTCGTAACTTGTCTTCTATGTTCCAATATGGTTTTCCCATGTTTACTTTCTTCAGTCTGCGGTGATATCCACGGCCAGTTCTTCGACTTGATGAAACTGTTCGAAGTCGGCGGTCCGCCAGAATCCACACGGTATCTCTTCCTCGGTGATTATGTTGATCGAGGCTATTTCAGCTTAGAAGTGAGCTCTCATTTTGCACGAGCGTGATTAATCGCTTTCTGGATAAACGATTATTGGTACACAAAAGTTGCTTTTATTGTTGTTTCTATTGCCGGGTTATTCAGGATGTGGCTTGTTTGGATACTGTTCGCGTCCGACTGTGCGTCACGCCTGTTGCAGCTGAATCCTCAACCTTATTTCAAAGAGGTAGACGCTTCGGTTCTGGATTGGGTTTTTCCTATTATCATTCGTCAGTATTCTACGTTGTTTTGTTGATAGCTACCAGTAAGTGACTCGAACGCTCAACAGCGATTAGGAGACATCCACCATTCGATTTTAATAGTAAGTTGTTGACAGGCTAATCAAAAGACGAAGGTATTGTAGAAATGTTGAGGTGTTCGCGAGAATATCGGGTAGCCGCATTATGTGGTCAGATGCACTGCTTCGGTTGTTAAGTAGATGGTAATTTCATTCTCATTAAACCAACACATGGATGTTGTGGAATAGTATGGTAATACGACAATCGGTTGACTAGCCGTAAGAGCCGAATGTTTCGTGGGTAAAGTAGATATATCACTTCTGGGGAACGATCACGAGTATGATCTGTTGGTAAATAGGTAAGGAGTTGCATCTGTGGGGTTAACACCTGTACCATACCGTCTTAGAGTGTACTCATCTGATTTATGTTTGATCAGTTCATCATGGTTCAATGACGTTGTCAGGCGAGTTATTTCAATGTAAACCAACTAAGGGGACGAAAACTGTTTTTTTTTCCCGATTGTTAGGGAAGATTGAAGACTGAGAATGACCATGTTGGCTGTTGTGAGAGTACATGCAGTGGAAAGTCAAATGACTCTAATCAACACCCCGGCTAGAAACCACTCATCTAGTTGATTTTCAAAAAGACTCAGGGTAGATGATATCACGATACTTTCATAAGGGCGCGAAATTGTGCTATCTGAAGAGTGATTGATAGTGTGATTTTTCCATTCTTAGTTACTGGTCTCTCGAAATTGTCGCTTTTGTCAGTTGTAGTAGATAGCTGTTGTTGGTGGTGTCATCCGGGATCTCATAAACCTGTTTTCTATAAATCGGTGTAGGAGGTACTGGAGTTGCCAGGCTGTCTTCGTGTTCATACTGGTTCGTTTTTATCGCTTATCCTCATGTCAGTACGTTATACTGGATTAACGACTGCTGTCGCAAATGTTTGTGTCAGTTAGAAACACTGTGATTAAAAGGACGTTAATGTATTTCGACAGATACGGTAAAAGGGACGAACGAACGTGCACTTTGGTACAGTCTGATCCCATCCAGTGTTGGTCAAGATCAATTGTTTATATGCATCGATGGACAAAAGTCGCTTTCTTTGGCTTTTAAATGTTTGGAGACACAACAGTCGCTTGCATAGGTGTCGACACTGTTGTTCACTCGAACTTGGCATAGCGCCCGAGTGTGAATGGTATTCGAAGAGTGCCCATTTTTTATCCGGTGGCCAATTGTTTTTAGATTTTAATTTCCTGTTTGTTGTTTTTCTCTCTTGTATCTTTCAAGAGTAGTCACATGACTTATTATAACTTTTGGTCGAAACTTATGAGTTGGCTTCCTTTTGCTTGTTACGTCACAGTTGAATAATTTCCAGATATGAGGTTTCTCCTTAGCACTTTATCTATGACGCATTTCATCACTCTACTGGAAACCGTTTTGATCTCGATGGGTAGGATGTATACTCCAGCTCAGTTTCCGTGTTGTTCATTCCATGGCCACTGTCTGTCTTTTGATGACCAGCAGCCGTCGTTTACGGATTACGACCTTCCCGATAGAGTCATGCAATCCATTTTGATGTAGATGGATGAACAAATAATCGCAATCAATGTTTTGCAGAATTTTTCTCTACCGTTTGACTAAGCGTCTTCAGATCCGGTGTTCTATCTGACCTATGAAATATTGGGTTGCTATTTGATGTTTCGTGAACTGGCAGAATGTGTCCCCCTAATACTTTTTATTCACCTATGTGATTCTTTCTGTTCATGCATCTATTAACACAAGATGAAACTGCTTGTCTTCAAAGTTACTCATCAAACTTTTCAGAATGATGGAGTTAACACTATAAGTTTTCAGCCATGGCGCATTCATCGCCATACGATATTTGGACATGGCACCGCCAAGCTGCAGAAATTATCTCTGCGACCAGGCTGTTATTTGCAACCACGAGTTCAGGTTGGTTACCATCGTGTCACCGGTAACCTACGAGATGGTGGACAAGACGGAGAAACCCTGTATAAATCCTTCGGCCACATAAGACGCTCCAACACGAGCAGATGGGCGTACACCAATAGTTAGTATATACCGTTTCATGGCACCAAGTCGATTCGAAAAACCAGTTTCTACCATAATTGTATCAGCATACACAGTTATTTGTAGGCCACGCCAACCGTTCCTCAAATTTTATAATGGATATGACCGATATTCTTCATATGCCACCTCTGGGTGCATTCGGTTATAAGGTGCTCTCTCTCGTTTGAGGTTTTAGTAACAAAAATGGTGTGACTAGACGATATAATTTCCCCCTTAGAAATATTCTCTCTAAAGGATGATAATTGTGTGTGTGTGTGCAAATATTTATAGGGATGTGGTAAACGGTCATCATCATCATAGATAGCAATACATCAGTGGTTCACAGTGATACTTAATTGCCACACAACCGTGAAGGAAAATCAGTCAAAGCCTAGATAGAAAGAGAAAAAGAAGTGGACAGGAAGGGACCTAACTTCTAAAAATAACTAGGTCTATATTCAAACAATTAACCTCAAGATGCCTACATCTTGCGAGCACACAACCGAGCGGTGAGTGAAAGTAAGGCGTCATCATCAACACAGCTTCCTTACGATTTCCACTGCCTGTGTCATTAAATGCAGTCAGCTTTCTGGTAGATCATAGACCTTTTGGTTGATTACGTTTACTTAGTCACCGCTCCGAATCTCTGGTTCTATTGGCCACCTTACCACTTCTTTCTACACAAGCCCACTTGCATGTGTAAACCTGTTGGAAAGGTTACACTATTGTGGGAAGTCATTAATACAAACAGTAATCATGATGAAAGGTTCTTGTAAATAAGAAAATGTCTCTATACTGTTGAGTTTGTAACGAGCACTTGTATTACGAAAGTATCATTGTGACAAACAAAATATCTATCCTCAACCTCATTTGCTTTCGCTATAACGAGGTGTATAAGATTAACTACACAAGTTAATTTCATCTCATCAACGTTGACCCGGCTGGCACAGGTCCGTCGAAGGAACCCAGTGTTCGCTTGTTACTCAATACCAGACTTATGTGTCACACTGTTGTGTAACGGGCAGTTTCGCTGTGGGTAGTGCACTACTCACAAGCAACATTCAGGAAGACGACGGACCTGAAGAGACTATCGGAATAGTTTGTACGCGCTATGGGAGAAGTGCCGTTAGGGCGAATGACAACGTACTGCCACCGAATGTATGTGAGTTCACGTCAGCCGTGCAAATGAGTGTACGCGTTTGTGGTCCCATGTTTAACATGACCTGCACGGGAGTTCGTGCAATAAAAAAATTTGCAGGCCAAGCGTCTTTTGCGGTCACATCAAACAGGTCAATAGTATAACCGATTTGCCAGTCATTTCATATATCAACGGATGCAACTACAATGTACACATCCACAGCTTTGAATTCTTTCTGGTAGATTGAGCTGTGCTCACTGTATTTCACTCACTCTTCGCATATGGGTCTGCATAGATTGGTCCTTATCATGAAGACACTAATCCCCATGATCTCTATCATCTAGTTGAACAGTCATTTTCAACTTTCTGACCACATAATCGAGGACTACCCATTTGTACTAATTGAATGAGCTACATGATGTTGCCTTGGGTAACTATAGCTTGTGGGTGCAATTGAAAAGTAGTTATTTGATAGACATCAAACTGTACGCGATTGATAACAGCTACATATTCGCTGTCCCAAGCCGTCAGCTCAATTATTGATAGGCGAAAGAAATTTCAGTGTCCATAAGAACCTCTTGTTAACACTTCCCCCTTCCCCTATAGTAGGTTCTTTCAGCAGCCTTTTTGAGTCATATGAAGATAACCCAAACTTTCTTTTGAAATGATGTAGGACTATTGAGTATGCATTTCATGACCGGTTGCATATTTTTCGTTTATTATGAAAACATCTGGTTAGAAATTTATCTTTTTGTTTACGATACCAGATGTACATATGTTCGGTCGCATGCACTTTTGCTTTGGTACCGGTTGGATGACTAGATTAGTGTGAGTATGCCACTTACTTCAAGGTTAATCCGCATGGACTTTTTCCTAAATCGAATGATGTTCACTTCTCAGTTCAGAAACGTTTTTCTTTGATGCCGTGCGCGGATTGTCTAGTCTGTGAGACCGATGAAACTAAACAGTATGTTACCCTATCCCAGTATCTATATTCTTTGTGTTTGTTGATCAGATAAAGAGCAATGAATGCCTAAAAGTTACTTTTACCGTAATCACAGTGCATCATCGTTGACCAGATAGTCATCTAATAGGTGGGCTATAGGATATGGTTGACCAACTTAGCTGTAAACTGACCTCGATGATGGTAAATTGTAGAACTGTATAGTACTCGTCCTTCGGTAACATAAATCGGAAGGTGAGAAATGCCATGTCTCATACCGAGGCAGCGTTAGGGAAGCATTGTTTCCTAATGATGACCGTACCGGCACTTTTTAAAGAAGGTGGAGAGGTGTTAGTTTAGGCCTTGACTCAGCTGTTTCAACTTGTCTGGATGATGGAGACCATCCCTCCGTGCTGGAGTCACGCGATAATAGTTCCTATATTCAGGAAAGGTATCAGGAGCTCTTACGAAAACCATAGGGGAATTAGTTTGATCCCAGTCATTTCAAGGGTTCTGGCATCCATTATACTTCGTCGACTCACTGCAGTTCGAGAGTTAAACATTAGAGAAGAACAGGCAGGGTTTCGTTTTGGCCGGGGTTGTATAGATCATATTTTTACCCTTCGTCAAATTTTGGAGCAGCGTCATGTATACCGCCGGCCAACAGTTGCCGTATTTCTCGACTATAAAGGTGCGTTTGAGTCGGTGGATCGATCTGCACTCTTATAGTCGCTTAAACGCGGGGGTGTACCGACCAAGTATGTGAACATACTGTCGGTGCCTTACTCCCATACTTCTGCTTAGGTTAAGGTTTACGGTGAACGGTCTGATAGTTTCAGCACCAGGAGCGACGTTCGTCAAGGCTGTCCCCTTTCACCATTTTTGTTCAATTTCTTCATGGACGAAGGAATGGAGGATTGACTCCGGTAGTCATAAGATGCCGGTGTGGACCTCCTACCTGGTGGAAGGCTGACTGATCTTGTTTATGCTGATGCTAAGGTATTGCTGTTTGACAGCTTTCAGGTGGCGCAAGCAACGCTAAATGCAATTACACGTTCTGCTAAGTACTTCGGAATGCGCTCTGCAGCCTCGAAATGCAGAGTTCTTCTGCAAGATTGCTGTGATTACGTAGATTTAGTGTTATGTAATGATGTCGTGGAGGTTGTTGACCAATTTATATACCTGGGAAGCTGCATCAGCGGCGGCGGCGGCGGATGTGTAGGGAATGAAATAGAGGCG